>JAJIBD010006762.1:0-89528 GCA_021461705.1 Cryptotis parvus | reverse complement strand
GCTGTTCTGGACTCAAATTAACACCGAATATGAACAAATTTATATTTTGTTGAATGAATAATAACCATCAGTTTTGGTGAATGAGTAATGCTCATTAATACCTTTTCCTCTTGACCTATATACTTATGTAGTCAGTTATATCTTGAGAAAACAAACTGCTTTAGAAATGAACAATGGATACTGTCATCCTTTCAGGTTCCAAGTTCCTTTATTTTCACAACTCTTTGTCTTTTTTTTTTTTTTTGCTTTTTTGGTCACACCCAGCGATGCTCAGGGGTTACTCCTGGCTCTGCACTCAGAAATTACTCCTGGCAGTACTCGGGGGACCATACAGGATGCCGGGGATCGAACCCAGGCCGGCACAGGTCAGCTGCGTGCAAGGCAAACACCCTACCCGCTGGGCTATTGCTCTGGCCCTCTTGTCATATTTTTAAACCACCTTATATAGACTTCTTCGCATGTTTCTAGAAACACGGCTGTTTAATAATTCCATGGACTATCAAACAAATAGCTACATAGGGAAAAAAACAGAATAAAATTATTGCATCTTGGAAAAACAATTTTAATAGGGCATTCC
This sequence comes from Cryptotis parvus, assembly GCA_021461705.1. NCBI lineage: Eukaryota > Metazoa > Chordata > Mammalia > Eulipotyphla > Soricidae > Cryptotis > Cryptotis parvus. The sequence continues at coordinate 88,951 of JAJIBD010006762.1, read as the reverse complement.
CAGAGGTTTTGCGGTATCTACAAGGCATGCTGATGACTCCTGTGTTCAGTGCCGTGACTGATGGTTCGGGCAATCAGGGTCACTCAGCAGTGATGGTGGGTGCAGGATGAGGTCGCCAGGCCTGCACCTTTACAGCCCCCTTCCCCCAATAGTTTGCTGCTGCCGAAAGCAATGCATTTAAGACACACCAAAACATCGTGGAACTCATCCAGATAGTTTCATTTAAATAAGGGGTTTTATTTGGAGTTTAGGTGGTGTTTTTTTTTTTTTTTTTGAGGAAGGGGGAATTGAGGTTAGGCTTTTGTTTTGGCTTTCTGGCTTGTCCATGCCTAAAGTGTGTCTGTCATTTATATGCGCAAATGGAAGCTCATGAGCATCACCAGGCGTAACTTCAAAGTTCAATACCATATATCACATTTTCAACTGCTTTTGGAATCTCTTTCATGATTCATGAGTAAGATGACTACATTCACTATATTAGGATCTACTCAATAGTTTGTACAGACTGTAATCTAAAAATACTATAAATCTTTTAGTACATGAAAATCCTAATTAAAACCTACAGTGTGGGGCCGGGCGATAGCCCAGCGGGTAGGGCTTTTGCCTTGCACGCAGCCGGGCCTGTGCCGACCAGGGTTCGATCCCCAGCATCCCATATGGTCCCTGAGCACTGCCAGGAGTAATTCCTGAGTGCAGAGCCAGGAATAACCCTGAGCATTGCCAGGTGTGACCCAAAAAAGCCAAAAAAAAAAGAAAACCCTACAGTGTGTAGCGTAAGACCCATGTCCTGGAAGTTCCCTACTAACTGCTGACAATGTACAGAGTGTCCCTGGAAGGAAAAAATAAAGCTTTTCTAGAGCCTGAAAGCTAGGGCCTTGAATTCCCAGTGCCACCCACATGCACGCAGCACCATCCCTGCAGCACAAGCGGCGTGCCCAGAGCTCAGCTACCGCGTGTGCTCCCGACCAAGCCACCTCGCACTGTGACCAGTCCAGTCTCCGTGAACAAGAGTGCATACCCACAGCGACCCTGGGCAGATACTCTGAGCAGAATGTGCAAGAGAACCACAGCTATGTGTGGCACCCAGAAAGTGAGCGTGCAAGCACCACCACCTATGTTTGCACACTCCGCCAGCACCACAACCAAGTGTGCAAGAGTCACAACTAAGACTCTGCCCTCTCCAGCCATCACACTAGCCGCAGCAAAGGGGAAATGTTTTTAAACACCTACATTGTAATGAATATCACCAAAAAGCGTTTAAAATACAACCTCAAGCACAAGATATGTGCTTTTAAAAAATACAAAAAATTTGACTCGTTGTGGCAAATAATATTTCACCTTGTAAAGCAACAGCTCTTCTCAAAGCTGAACACTCGGCAACAGCAGTCACAGTGGTATTCACTTCCTGCCAGAATGCCAGCAGCAAGTACATCCAAATTAAAGTTCCTCTGCAGCCAGTGAGTGGGCAGAAGGCATCAGAGCCAAAACGGAGAGCACATGGTATTCATTCTTTGGAAAAAGAACCAGCCATGGATCGCAACCAGGAGGAAATGCCATCTGTCACGACAAAAAGAGGCGGCAGTAGGTGTCAAGGACCACAACATGCCACGTCAACCTGTGCAGAATCAAGTTTCAGAATTTAATCCTCAGTAACTTTTGCGGTAAGCCATGGTCTATTACTATTAAATTCTGGGGAAGAAAAGAACTGAACCTTCGTCTTAAAAGGAGGAAGAGCAACAATAAGGCAAACAGAAAACACACGCAAAAAAATCAGAACTAAGTCACACCTGAGCAAATTCAATGCGCTCTTGAAAAGAAAGCCCTGGCAATTTTATTATTTTTTATTTATTTATTTATTTATTTATTTATTTATTTATTTATTTATTTATTTACTTACTTACTTACTTATTTATTTTTCTTTTTGGGTCACACCCGGCGATGCTCAGGGGTTTCTCCTGGCTCTGCACTCAGGAATCACTCCTGGCGGTGCTCGGGAGACCATATGGGATGCCGGGGATGCCTGTGCGGCCACGTGCAAGGCAAACGCCCTACCTGCTGGGCTAAGCCCTGGCAGTTTTAGCTGCATCATTTCTAGCTTTAAAAAAGAAAGATAAACAATTGCTCAGAATAGAAGGAGGAAAGAAAGGAGAAGAAAAGTAATTTCCCAAATATGATGACAAAGGTAAACCAAAAATCAAAATGCAATCCTTACCACTCCCCAATCCTTACCACTCCCTTTACCAAACACACAATTTTATTACCCCAAGCCCTGCAAAGTACCACAGACCCGTCTCCTGACTTCACCTTTAACAAAACACAATCACAGGCAGAGGGATGGATAGCGCAGGAGGCAAAGCACTTGCTTTGCATGCAGCAACTATGGCCCAGATCTTGGTTCAAATCCCCAGCACCACAGACGTCTCCGCAGTACCATCAGGGGGCACTCCTGAGCAAAAAGCCAGAACAGTCCCTTGGCACCAATGAGTGCAGCACCAACCTCATCTCAACAAAGCAAAATCATAGTGCATTTAAATTGATTTATAAAAGAATTTTGGGGATGGTAAAGGGGCACACCGGTGGTGGGAAACATGCACTGGTGGAGGGATGGGTGTTGGAACAGTGTAAGACGAAACCCAATCATGAACAGTCTTCTAACTGTATGGCATAGTGACTCAATAAAATAAATTTTTTTAAAAATCTTATCTGCCACTCTCATCTTCTGTATTAAACCCACAAAGCTGATTTAACCCCATTAAAATATATTTCAGATCACAGGTTTCCAGACTTGTGATCAGAGGCTCACAAAACTGGAGAATTAACTCACTGAACCTTATTTACACATCTCATAAGTGACTGTTTTCCCTAAATAGTGAGTTTAGCAGTAGAACTGAGGCTCTGTGCCACCTGCTACCTCCATTCTGTTGGTTAGGTTTGGTTTTGTGCTGGCGTTTGCATGCATGCTTGTCAGAGACTGCATACATGTGGTTCCAGTAAATATTCTGTTATACAGTTCACATGGAGACAGACATGGGGCAGAGCTGCTACTGGCTCTCACTGTACCCAGCTGCTCATGAGGTGCCGGGAGGGATGGCAGGTTCTAGCCCTGGCCCGCCACCCCAGCAGAGCCTCACAACAAGCCAGATGACCCCCCACTCCATGAGGACCTCCATTTTCCACATCCGGACTTCCTCTTCATCAGAACTCCACCCAGCAGACCAGCCTATCACAGCCCGGCGCAGTTCATCAATAAATGCTGGATTTTGAGATGACTACAAGAGTATGCTACCCGGACGGCAGAGCCTGGCAAGCTACCCATGTTGTATTTGATATGCCAGATACCAGTAACAATTATAGACCTCAGTCCCATGACCTGATGGAATGGTTTGAGGCTCTTTATGTTCCTGGAGCAAGCAGGTGCCCTTGGGCTCTACTTACATGAGACAGGTCATATGGAGATGTTACTGGTGCCCGCTCGAGCAAATCGAAGTGATACAGTGATACAGTTCACACACATGCTTGCCAAGGGTCACACTTCCTGGATGTGGCACATATACATCTTGAGTCATGACGCCAGCTGAAGATCACACGCTCTGTTCCAGCAGCCAGGACCTCACTCAGTATATTCGGGTGGCAACAGGGATCAAACTAACGGCTGCACCCTTACTAAGCAGGACCACTACCACAGATCATCGGGTTACTCAAGCTGACGCGTAATTCAGATATAGTGCTGCCACAGGACCTCTATTTAAATCAGCATTCTATATTGCTCTTTGAATGCATTAGACCTGTCTTCAAACACAATGGATCATTTACAGGTTGGAGAGATAGGACAGTGGGCAAGAAGTTTGCCTTGAATGCATCCAACCTGGATTCAATCCCCAGCACCTCATATGGTCCTCTGAGCCCTGCCAGGAGTGATCCATGTACACAGAAGCAGGAGTAAAGCCTCCACACCATCAGATGTGGCCTAAAAACAAAAGGGTGCAAAGGAATAGCCTGATAGCACAGAATGCTTGCTGTGCAAGTGTACGGTGACGAGTTCGAATGCTTAGTGCCACCACATGCCCCGAGCAGCATCCTGGCAGCTCTGTGATCTGGATGCACAAGAGATTGTTGGCTCTATCACAGTGGGGCATACTTGAGCACCACCAAGGGGCTCAGTGAGCCTGAAACTAAACACACAGACATTCAAGAGTGTTAGCCAGGACACATGACCACTGACGCATGTGCGTGAAGACCACAGCAACCCCGGGCAAGCACTACAACCACAACTTGCCTGCCTCATTGAAGAGAGCCACCCTTGATGAGCCCGTGTGACAACACAACAAGCGGAGTGCAAACCCAGGGGGCCATGCCTGAGTGGCAGAGCACATGCCTTGCACGGTAAAGGCATTGAGTGCACTGGTACTAAAGACCACCCACGGCCCCACCACAACCACCCCTGCACCTTCAGGTGTGGTCCAGAGGTCACTGGACAAGAACGCATCTCTAGAGTCCATCTTGTTGAATTCCTGAGTTTCATCAGATGAGAAGACTAGGTTAATGAATTAATGTGCCCAAAGCCAAACACCTGGCTACCAATCACCAGAGCATGACCATTAAAATGGCGCCAGACCCCCGCAAGCACCGCTGCGTGTGGTCCCCACAATAGAAACACTAGCAACAAAAGTGAGAAGGCACAGAAACGAATAGTTTCAAATAAACAAAGTAAGTAAACGTAAGCATTTTGTATCAGTCACCCAGGCTTAAAAATTCTTCATTGCCCTGTGAAGGCTAAACTTCTTTGTACAAAGAGAAACAGTTTATAAATTATTCATAGAGAGTTTGGGGTCTGACTAACCCATCAGAAACTGCTTACCACAGAAAGAAAGTAGAGCAGTGAAAACATACATATGTATTTCCAGCGATATTATGTTCCTTTTGGGAAAGCACTCTATAAGTCATTTGGTGAGTCATTGTGGAAATGAAAATGTTAAATAATGGCTCTGACTGTAACTGAAAATCTTGAGAGCTAATTACCCTCCTCGAAGTTCCTGGCGACTCCTTCAGGAATATTAAGTCTGTACACCGACAGTGATTAGCTACCCAAATTGAACATATTAACTGTGATGACCCACTTCCTAGAAAAGCTGTGTAAGTCCACGTGACTGCACAGATGACGAGAAGTTTCCCTTCTCAGAACAGATTGAAATATGCACGCATCTTTCAACGTATATTGTGCAATACTATTCGTATTTATGATATATTTTATTTTAATTTAACTAGCATTTATTGTATTGCACACCTAAAATATCAGGTAGTCTTGTAAAAAATTTGTACATATTATTTTTAATTCCATTTAAATTCTTAACTAAAGACAACTAATGAAATTCACATGAAGATTCAGATTTATAGACAAGCACTGGCTTTATGCTACTTATCTTTAAAAAAATGGGGGGAGACATGTATTTCCCATTACCAGAAGTACCTAACATGGTAATACAAATCAGTCTTCAATTGGAACAGAGGTTACCAAATTTATTTGGCTTTCGATCCCCTTTACCAGAAATTGAATCACTCGGCATAGCCCTGAAAATCTATCTTCTTCAACTGAAGATTATTCTCTATTTCAGCAGCCACGACCACACTCTGCACACTCACGTGGCAACAGGGATCAAACATAGAGCCTCACACTTAGTAAGCAGGCACCTCCACCACAGAGCCATCAATTAACAAATAGAAAGTGTCTCACAGTTGTATCCAATGCTATTATAGCCTTCCTGGATTGTTCCAGAGTCCCCCAAAGAGCAGTATCACCTACTATATATAAAAAGAAAAACAAAAAACCCTGGAGTCAGGCCTTGAGTGAAGAGACTCTCACAGAATGCCATTAATATAAATGGATTTCAGAAACAAAATCTAATCACTGAACAAGAAAGCATCCCTAAAGTCCACCTTGCTAAGCTCCTGAGGTTTCTCAGATGAGATTAAAGTTAAAAACAAATTGGGCCTGGAGCAATAGTACAGCAGGTAGGGAGCTCGTCTCAGAACTCCCCAAGAACAGCCAGGAGTGATCCCTGACACAGAGTCAGAAAAGTGAGCCCTGAGGACCATCGGTGTGGGACAAAATCCAAACAAATAAAAATTCAAGTGCCCATGGGCATACACCTGGTTACCAATCATCAGAGCCAAATCAAAATGGGAGGACATCTCCTTTATAAATAGTTACTGGCCCATGCGCTAAGCCAGAGATACTCAAGGTCATCAAACCCCATGTCAGCCCCTCCCTTTTTTTTTTTTTTTTTTTTGCTTTTTTGGGTTACACCCACCGATGCTCAGGAATTACGCCTGGCGGAGCTCGAGGGACCATATGGGATGCCGGAGATCGAACCCGGGTCGGCGCGTGCAAGGAGCCCCTCCCTTTTACAACAAATACTTTTGCTGTGTGACCTTTACTATTCTGAACTGAAATTCACTTGAAGCTCACTTGTCCATGCAATAAGAAAATTAAAATAATGTCCCATAAAAGAAAAATTAGAGAGGAAAGTGGGGCCAGCATAGCCAAGAACAATGTCCTGTGAATCGCTCTGGGTCGGAAATGCAACACAGATGCAACCAAAGGATTCTGGGAGTTGCCGCCAAAAGGAAATGCAAACAGTTCTGAGAGAAGGAGAAACCTCCCAGGGTAGGGAGCCTGTGTGTGCAGCCCAAGGTTGGGCAGCGGAAATGCAGAGGCAGGAGTGCGGCCGGGAAAGATGCAGCAGGCTGAAATTCACCCCTAGCCTCGCACAAGGCCCCTTCCTGTCTCTCCTGCCCCCACACAAGTCTTATTAAATACCCGCAAAGGCCTGAGGAGGAACATGGCAGTGCAGGACAGTCTCTGCAGCAAGCATGTGCAACCATGGGCAGGGAGGGAAGTCACCAGCTCTCCCAGTTAGGGAGGTCGACAGACCACCAGGTGAACACAAAGACCATCCTCTCCATCAAAGCACATCCAAGTCCTTAGATTCTGTGGAATCTGATCCAGAAACAAGGCAGCCAGGTTTTGGTGTGCCGGTCGCCCAAACTCAAGGCCTTACAGGGAAGGCATCGGCAGGAAAGCAGAGACACAGCTCAGGTTATACTGCAAAATCTCAATGGCAACCAGATACACAGACAGACGGATAGTACAGAGGTAAGGCCAAACCTGGTTCGATCTCTAGCACCACATGGTTCCCCAGCACAACCCAGAGCAATTGCTGTGCACAGAACTGGAAGTAACCCCTGAGCACATCTCTGGGTGTAGCCAAAAAAAAACAAACACAAACAGTAACAAGATACAACAAAAACACAACACTGCAGGCACTGCTAAAGTTGGTGACAGGAACCTCAGAGCACACTTCAGTCCTGCACCCTCAACCCTGGCCGTCACTATACAGGGGAAAAGTGAAGAAGCAGAGGAACCCCCAAAAAAATACAGAAAGGTTCCCAGGTACCCAGGAGCTACAAATGTCCCACATGACCGCCCCAAACTTACTATGCAAGATTGGTCGATAAACTGAAAGGCACAGAATTAAGAAAAAGAAGTTTAAGAGAGGGTCTGAGAAGTTACCATCAGAAAGAGCTCCAGTGAGCTCTTTTAGTTCACTTATTCCGTAAGAAGTGAACTAAAAGAGCTCACTGGAGGCACTCAGCAGCAAGGTGACAGAGCAGAAAACAAATCAAAGTAAACCACTCATAAAGAACAGAAAAGGGCAAGAGTGGAAAGAGAAGAGGACCCTATCAGAACAGTAGGGCATGCAGTTTAAAAGGAACAATGACAGAATAACAGCAGTCACCAAGGGAAAGGTCATTTTTGATAATGAGCAAGAACTTTTTTTTTTTTTTTTTTGGGTCACACCCGGCGATGCTCAGGGGTTCCTCCTGGCTCTGCACTCAGGAATCACTCCTGGCGGTGCTCGGGGGACCATATGGGATGCCGGGGATCGAACCCGGCTGGCACAAGCCGGCGCGTGCAAGGCAAACGCCCTACCCGCTGGGCTATCGCTCCGCCCCGAGCAAGAACTTTTGATAATGAGCAGCTTTGTGCCCAGCCGCTCACTCATGAGGCGCCGGGAGGGATGGCAGGTTCTAGCCCTGGCCCGCCACCCCAGCAGAGCCTCACAATAAGCCAGATGACCCCCTCCCCACCCACTCCATGAGGATCTCCATTGTTCACATCCGGACTTCCCCCTTGTCAGAACTCCACCCAGCAGACAAGCCTATCACAGCCCGGCTCACGTGGCCGCTTGCGGCCCCGCGGTTCATCAATAAATGCTGGATTTTGAGATGACTACAAGAGTATGCTACCCGCACGGCAGAGCCTGGCAAGCTACCCGTGTTGTATTTGATATGCCAAATACCAGTAACAATTATAGACCTCATTCCCATGACCTGATGGAATGGATTGAGGCTCTTTATGTTCCTGGAGCAAGCAGGTGCCCTTGGGCTCTACTAGCATGAGACAGGTCATATGGAGATGTTACTGGTGCCCACTCGAGCAAATCGATGATGAACGGGAAGACAGTGATACAGTGAGCAAGAACTATTTATTAGTCCAAGAATCATAGTTGAAAGCTTTCCAAATTTGAGGATTGTGTCAGAAATTTCAATGTCTCAAATAAAGAATTTCAAGTTCCAAACAAAGCAAATGCAGTTAGAACTCCAAAGCTGATTGGACTAAAATCATAAAAGCCAAAGATCGAGATAGGGTCCTGAGAACATAAAACCAAAGAATAAACATATATAAAGGAACCATTAGACTCACAGATCCATCAAACGGAGCTCAACAACCAGGGGGAAAGTGATAGTAAACAAGTGAATGAAATGAACACCCCCACGGAATACTCAATCCAGCTAGGTTTAGCTTATACTTATATGCTACCACTTTGAAAATAGTCTTGCTTACAATCAAATTCGAAGAGTGACACACAGCTTTAGGAACAAACAACAGCTAAAGAAGTTCACGGCCATTAAACTAGCCTTGCAAGAAGCACTTAAACGGTCTCCTTAAAAAGGCAAAATAAATCTACTTGGGAATGGTAAGATACTAAGAATATAAAATGGGAGACATTGGGCAGGAGTGATAGCCCAGCGGGTAGGGCGTTTGCCTTGCACGCGGCCGGCCTGTGCCGGCCGGCGGTTCAATCCCCGGCATCCCATATGGTCCCCGAGCACTGCCAGGAGTAATTCCTGAGTGCAGAGCCAGGAGTAACACCTGAGCATTGCCGGATGTGACCCAAAAAAAAAAAAAAAAAAAAGGGAGACCAAAAAAACCAGATTCTTGTGCAGCGCACATGTGGCTCACTTGTGGTAAACTAAAGAAAAGCCAGAGGCGTAACTTCAGATGTCAACTACTTGGTAAACTCAAGACAAATATACTTAGAGGGCACAAGAGGCCATGGGAACTAGAGAGATAGTTCAGTGGGTAAAGGTGCTTGTCTTGTATGCAGTCAACCAGAGTTTGATCCCTGTCATCCCGTAAGGTCCCCTGAGCACTGCCAGGTACAGCCCAAAAATAAAAACCAAAACAGAGGAGGTCATTGGAATCTGACCATGCCACAAAAGGCAGATAAGTACCGGGGAAGAAACAACTGAACTAACTTTATAGCCATAATTCATAAAATGTGATGGCAATAATTTCCTTCATTTCAATTACCTCATTTAATGTCAATGGCCTAAATCCAAACAAAAGGCACAGAGCAGCCAAATAAATAGAAAACTAAAATCAACACCTGCTACTTGCAAGAGATATACCTGAACTGTCACGACAAATGCAGGTACGATAAATGCAGAAAAAAAGTGTTTGGGGGACAAAGGAGGGGAAAGAGGCGATCCCAGGCGGTGCTTAGGAACTCCAGAGGCCCCACTGGTGGTACCTGGCCCAGAAATACAATGCAAGGGCCTGAGTATGTGGGGCTGCACAGACTCTGTGTTGCACGGACCTCAGTCCTCACGGTTTGTGGGAGAAATAGTCCCTTAATGAGCTGGGGAGAGAGTTTAAGTAGCACATGCCTTCACTTGTGAGGCGAGTCCATTCCCATCACCTCTTGGCCCTAGCAACTCCTGTAGTACTGCTGGTCACTGCCAGGTGTGGCCACCACAAAAATAGCCCCTTATTTCTCTCTGAATAGCATAGGGACAGAGGATAATGCGTCCCTTCACGCTCTTCTTCCACTGAGCTTTCTACAACTTCTAGCACTCAATCCTATCAATTTTATTCCACAAAATAAGACATACTTTGGGGAAAAGGATAGGAGATGTGTTTTTTTTTTTTTTTTTGCTTTTTGGGTCACACCTGGCGACGCTCAGGGGTTACTCCTGGCTCTGCACTCAGGAATCACTCCTGGCGGTGCTCGGGGACCATATGGGATGCCGGGATTGAACCCGGCCGGCACAGGCCGGCCTTGTGCAAGGCAAACGCCTTACCCGCTGGGCTATCGCTCCGGGCCCCGAGATGTGTTTTCTTGACCTATCTAATCATTGTCACTTTTTAAATTTTCTTTTAAAAATTATTACTTGAAGCATCAGCACAGTGTGTGTTTCAACATTGTGCGTATACATTAGAAATCAGTATCTGGAGCTAGGCCGATAGTACAGCTGGTAGGGTGTTTGCCTTGCATGCGCCCAAGGCATGTTCTAGATCCAGCTCCCCATGTGGTCCTGCATCTGCCAAGAGTGAGCCCTGAGCAGGGCTCTGGGTGACTCAAAAACAAAAAAATCATTATCTGTATGTGCTAGACCATGCTCACCACCACATCATATACACCACAGTATCTTTACCCATTTGTCTCACCTCTTTAGTTCCTTCCCCATCTGGCAACCACTGCTTTTATAACCTAAGAGTTTTTCTCTGTGTATATATGTGGACCACATGGACTGGAGACTGAATCCTCCAGTGCAAATTGTTATTATTATTATTATTATTATTATTATTATTATTATTATTATTGCTTTTTGGTTCACACCCGGAATACTCAGGGGTTACTCCTGACTCTGCACTCAGGAATTACTCCTGGCAGTGTTCTGGGGACCATATGGGATGCCAAGGATTGAACACAGGTCGTCCGCGTGCACGGCAAAGGCCCTCCCCGCTGTGCTGTCGCTCCGGCCCTCTGCAATTTTTGTTTATCTTCAACATCAATAAAGTCATGGTGCTGTCTTTCTCTGTCTGGCTTAATCCCATAGTGTTTGACAAGACCCAACACCCGTTCATGATAAAAACCCTCCAAAAAATGGGAACTGTAGGAACCTTCCTCAATATAGTCAAAGTCATCTAACAAAAGCCCACAGCGAGCATCATTCTCAATGGGGAAAAATTGAAAGCCTTCCCCCTAAGATCAGGGACAAGACAAGGTTGCCCACTCTCACCTCTTTTATTCAATATAGTACTGGAAGTACTTGCCATAGCAATCAGAGAAGAAAAGGACATTAAGGGCATCCAGATAGGCAAGGAAGAAGTCAAGCTATTTGCAGATGACATGATATTATACCTAAAGAACCCTAAAGTCTCTACCAAAAAGCTCCTAGAAACAATGGTAGAGTGGCAGGGTACAAAATCAATACTTAAAAGTCAGTGGCTTTCCTATATACAAATAACGAAAGAGAAGAAAAGGGTATTAAGAAAACGATCCCATTCACAATTATACCACAGAAAATCAAATATCAAGGAATCAGCTTAATCAAGTGTGTAAAGGACCTGTACAAAGAAAACTAAAAGACACTGCTTCAAGAACTAAAAGAGGACATGAGGAAATGGAAACACATTCCTGGCTCAAGGATTGGGAGAATCAACATTTTCAAATTGGTCATACTCCCTAGAGCTTTGAACAGATTCAATACGGTTCCTAAAAGGATTACCCATGACATTCTTCAAAGAAATTGACCAAACACTTCTGAAATTTGTATGGAATAATAAACCCCCAGAGACAGCTAAAGCAATCCTTGGGAAAAAGAAGATGGGAGGCATCACCTTTCCCAACTTCAAACTCTACTACAAAGCAGTAGTTAATTAAAACAGCATGATATTGGAATAAAAACAGACCTGTGGAACTATGGAATAGAGTTGAGTATCCTTACACCAGACTTCAAATACATGATCATTTAATCTTTGATCACTTGTATCACTTGTATCACTTGTCTTCCCATTTTTCATCGATTTGCTGGAGCGGACACCATATGTCCTGTCTCATGCTAGTGTAGTCCAAGGGCATGTGCTCGCTCCAGAAACATGAAGAGCCTCAGACCATTCCTTCAGGTCATGGGAATGAGGTCTATAATTGTTACTGGTTTTTGGCATATCAAATACAACACGGGTAGCTTGCCAGGCTCTGCTGTGCTGGTGGGATACTCTTGTAGTATCCTCTCATCTTGTGCATTTATTGACAAACAATCTTTGATAAAGGAGCACAAAGTACAAAATGGAGCAAGGAAAGCCTCTTCAACAAGTGGCGCTGGGAAAACTGGGCAACTATGTGTGAAAAAATAAATTTGGACTTCTAACACCATGCACAAAAAATCAGATCAAAACAGATTGAAGACTCTTGTCAAAGAAAATATAGGCAAACCCTCTACGACATTGAAGCCAAAGGCATCTTCAAAGATAAAACACCATTAGCAAAGCAATTGGAAGCAAAGATAAACACATGGGGCATGAAACTAAAAAAGTTTCTTCACCTCAAAATAAACAGTGGCCAAAATAAAAAAGACAGTCCACAGAAAAGAATATTCACCCAATACCCATCTGATAAGGGGTTAATATCCAGGATATACCAGGCACTGGTAGAATTTTACAAGAAGAAAACAGCCAACCCCATCAAAATATGGGGAGAAGAAATGAACATAAACTTCGAAAAGGAAGAACTTTGAATGGCCAAAAGATAAGTGAAAAAATGTCCATTGATGTATATTCATGGGGAGAAACACATCATAATTTGATGGGTTTCATGCAATCTACATATACATATATGTTATATATATAAATATACACATATACTTATATATATTATGGGAGAGACCACGCTGGCCAGACTCGGAGTGGGTTTTGGGCCCAGCCTTTTCCTCCGCCTCCATGCCAGCTGCCCGGAAGAGAGAGACCCACCCACGCCAGACCCACAGCTTCCTTGGCACACGGCCGCAAAGCAGCTGTGCGATGTTCTTAGAGAATGCTGATTTTAGGATAAGGTCCTTTCCAAGATCTTTCACATTTATACACAGTAAACAGTTCTAGACAGGTTCTAACTGATACCAGTAAGCCTAGCAAGAAGCCAGAGCAAACCACACATCATGCAGTCAGTCGTTCTCAACATCCAGACTCCACAGTTCCTCAGAGCTCCATCCAAGAGAAAACCTGATCTTTCTGCTTTAAATTTCATCAGTAAATGCTCAAGAAGAGAGCCTTCTACTGAGACTATACCACCTACACGGCAGACCCTGGCAAGCTACCCGTGTTTTATTTACTTGTTATGCCAAAAACTAGTAACAATTGTGGACCTCAGTTCCATGACCTGAAGATGGTTTCGGGCTCTTCCTGTCCCTGGAGCAAGCAGATGCCCTTGGGTTACACTTGCTTGTGACAGGACTTATGGAGATGTTACTAGTGCCCACTCGAGAAAATCGAAGAACAATGGGAAGACAGTGATACAGTGATACATCATTAATCATCAGAGAAAAGCAAATCAAAAAAACAATGAGATATCATCTCCCACAACCAGGATCTCACCTTTCTACAAGGAAGTGATCATTGATGTCCAAAGAGGGGGTTCAGCAGGGTGATACCATTTCACCAAAACTCTTCAGCACCACCCTCGTGAACGTTATGCAACAATTAGAATGAAAAGGAATGGGAGTGAAGGTAGATGGTTGGCAACTACACCACCTCCACTTCGCTGATGACATCGTTCTAATAACACCAAACATTAGCCATGCGGCACAAATGCTGGCTGACTTCGACCGTTAATGTGGAAAGATAGGTCTAGAGCTGAATCTCAACAAAACAATGTTCATGATAAACAAACTAGTTGCAGAGGCTCCATTCACTATCAATGGAACAAACATCTCTCAATACAGCAGTTATGTGTACTGAGGTCAAGAACTCAACATGACGAATGGCCTAGCACCTGAACTGCGCAGGAGTAAGAGAGCAGCGTGGAACGCCTTCAAGAGCATTGAAGAAATAGCTGAAAGGACAAAGAACCTCCAGCTCCGGGCACATCTCTTCGAATCCACCGTTCTCCCTACATTAACATACGCCTCAGAGACCTGGGCCCTACAAAAGCAGGATGAGAATGCTATTCGGGTCTCCCAAAGAGGAATCGAAAGAGCTATGCTTGGAATATCACTCCTCACTCAAGTGAGAGAAGGAATCCAGATTTCCAACCTCTGCCAAAGATCGAGAATCAGGGGCGCTGTCTTACTTGCCAAGGCATTGAAAATCAGATGGCTGGATATGTAACGTGATTTGAAGATGACTGCTGGACTAGAGCCGTTACCGACTGGATTCCACAGGATGTCAAAAGATCACGTGGCCGCACGCCTACCATATGGTCAAACTTCTTCGTCAAGACCCTGAACGATCAGTTTGAGGCTCTTGTTATTCCTGGAGCAAGCAGATGCCATTGGACTACACTGGCATGTGACAGGGACAAATGAAAATGTGACTGGCGCCCGCTCGAACAAATCGACAAATAACAGGATGTCAAGTGATCAAGTGATCAAGTGACTTCTCTGATGATAATAAACATCATTTTATGTTGATGGCCTGCTGCCCATCAGTACGTCTTCTTTAGAGGATGTTTACTCAGCTGCTCTGACATTTTTTCGGGTTATTTTTACTGAAATGCCATGGTTTGTGAGAGCATTGGTAAGACTGGACTGGATCACACACCCTAACGCCGCTCTACCATTGTCCCAGCATCCCGTCTCCTCCCTGACACTTGCAGCCTCTATTCACTACTCTTTTGGCAATTTTCTCAGAAGAACTGTTTTCACGGGAGGTTGTCTCTTCCCTTGCTTTGTTTCTTTAAACTCCGTATAGCAAGTTTCTGTACGACAACAGAGATCACACTGAAAAGACACCCGGGCTGAGAGAACAGAAGGCAAAGCACTGGCTTTGAACGTGGCTGTGGCGTCAACACTGATTCAAATCCCAGCAGCACATTTGGTCCCCTGAGCACTGCCGGGGGGTCACTCCTGAGCACAGAGTGAAAAATGGAACCTGAGCACCACTGGGTGTGACCCCACCCAAATTTATTTGAAATAAAGGTACCCTATGAAAGGGAGAAAATATACTAAATTGGAGAAACAGTGGGAATGTGGTCAAGGTCAGTCCTTATAGAGAATGAGTTGAAGACATCTCAAAAACTGAGATTAGAGCTTCTCAGTGAGTCAGCAATTCCCCTCCTGAACATCTCACCATGAACACCAAAGCATGAGTTCCTAGGACATGTGCACACCTATGCTTCCTGCAGCGCAATCCGCAATAGACAACATCTGGAAACATCCCAAGTGTCCAACAAGAGCTGACTGGATAAAGAAACTGCGTTTTATACACACAACAGATACTAACTTAGCTTGAGAAAAGCTGACATCCCACAGCTTGGAAGGAACTGGATAGTGTTTTTGGCTTTGGGGTTATACTCAGTGATGCTAAGACGTTACTGGCTCTGCACTCAGAGGAATTACTCCTGATGGTGTTCAGCGAACCATACGGGATGCCAGATTCAAACCCGGTTGGCCACATTCACAGCAAATGCCCCAGCCTCTGTGGTATCACTCCAAGCCCTTAAACTGGGAAAATATCTTGGTGACCAAATGTATCAGAAGGAAAACACTAAGTCACTTTCATTTCAAAATAAGACACATTTAAAAAAAAATCTAGGAGAAAAGAGTATGCATTCCTTACATATATTCTCTAAATCAGCATTTCTCAACTGGGGGGGTGGGCAAGTGGGCCCCGTGTGCCACTGTGACTCCTAGGAGTCACAGGCAGAACTAGGGGATAAAGACACAGAATAGGCAGCAAATCAAAAGGCAAAGAGGGGCAGAGCGAACAAGGTAAAAGGTAAATTGGAAAAAGGTTCGAAACACTGCTCTAAACTTCTTTAGAGAGATGGAGAGAGAGACAGAGAAAGGGAGCGAAGGAAGAAATGCCTGCTCTGGAGCTGGGAGAGGGGGAATGTGGGGACATTGGTGGTGGGAATGGGGCACTGGTGAAGGGATGGGTGCTGGAACAATATATGACTGAGACCCAACTATAAACATCTTTGTAATGTTGTTCTCATGGTGGTATAATAAAAAACTTAAAAAATAAAATAAAATAAAACTACAAAGCAAAAATAAAATAAAATAAACTACTCACTTTAATGTGTCCTTGATTGGTTTTTGAGGTCACACCTGGCTGTGCTCAGGGTTTACTCATGGCAGTGCCCTATGTGGTGCTGGAGACTGAACTGGATCCAGCAGTAGGCAAAAAAAGAAAGAACTGTTACTACACTCGACTCCAGCCACATGGTATTCTAATTTTAATGTTAATTTAGGATTCTAGAAACTCAAGAAAGCAAATAACCACCTAGTGATGTTTTCAGTTGTATTTAATTTTAATCTAGTTAAAATTCAGAAAAATAAAATGGCGCAAGTTAACATTTTCTCCAGGCCAGGGAAATAACCCTGTCGCTTTAAAAACAGTATTTCTTGAAAATTTAAGCTTTCAAGCAAAAATTCAAATTCAGGAAAAGTTCTATCACTCCATCTAGTGAGTCTGAACCACTGACCAATGCTTAATGACTTTCCTGATGAAGTACACAGCAGTGTCAATGAATGTGAGTTTTATCAGTTTGTCTAATGAAAGTATCTGGAATAGCTGCATAACTCTAGGAGCCAATATTTTCCAAATGACCACTACAAATGCAACAAGATCAAGTATTACTCATGTATATCCTCTATCTGCAAAAAGAGTCGAGGAGCGTAGACTGGAGCTACACAGACCTAGTGACTTTTCATCTAACAAAGTACAGGAAGCCCATTTCAAAGGGCTTCAAAGCCACAGGGCACCCAACCTTAATCTGCCACTTGCTGAAATAATAGTCTGAAAATGGATTATGGTTATAGTTATGCAACTTTAACAATTAACTGGAAACCATTATTGAGTTATACGTTTTACATCAACACAGATTCAATAAACATTAGTGATAATAATATGGGAAAAATAAAAGGAACAGATCAATGTTAAGGACTAACTTTCCAACTCCAGAGAATATTTTTATATATACATATGGCAACACACACAAAAAAGAAAAAATACCATTCGGAAAATCATTTCTACTCTTGTTTATATGAACAGATCATTTTTTATACAAAGTTCATCATTTTCTGCAATCTTGTATTTTGAATAAATCTACTCTTTTTTTTCAGTAGGGGATATATGATCATCAATGAGCTTATTAGCTAAAATGAAAGATTATTTAACAGCTTCTTTTTTAAAATTTTTTTGCTTTTTGGGTCACACCCTGCGATGCTCAGGGGTTATTCCTGGCTCTGCACTCAGGAATTACTCCTGGCAGTGCTCAGGGACTATATAGGACGCCTGGGATAGAACCTGGGATCGGCCATGTGCAAGGCAAACGCCCTCCCCACTGTGCTATCACTCCAGCCCCATCAGCTTCTTTTATCAGAAGTTCATTTATCAGAGGCTTACCAACCAATACTTAACCTCTGTTAATGAATGGTGACTTTCAGGAACTAAGAGAATCTTTCCATTTATCTGCCTCCAAACCAAATCAGAGAAATGAATACAAAAATATAAAGAATACATTTATGTACCACTTAATGGCTCTCTCTTCCCATCACCGTCATGAACAGTCTGGCATACTAAATTAACATCAGTAATTTCCCAGCATGAGCAAGCATACATAACAGATCTATGAGCATGTTCCTCAGGTCACAGTCATTAGCTTCTGGCTACAAACACTTATGAAAAGTGACACCTTAAGAATTCAAACTGGGTGGGGGCTGGAGCAATAGCCCAGTGGGTAGGGCGTTTGCCTTGCACGCAGCCGGCCCATGCCAGCTCAGGTTCGATCCCCGGCATCCCATAGGGTTCCCGAGCAACATCAGGAGTCATTCCTGAGTGCAGAGCCAGGAGACACCCCTGAGCATCGCGGGTGTGACCCAAAAAAGCAAAAAAAAAAAAAGAATTCAAACTGTGGCTGGAGCATACAGCCAACCCGGGTTCAATCCCTAGCATCCCAACACTGCCGGGTTGGTTCACACTCCTCCATCGCTGGATGTGAACCAAAATGCAAAAAAAAAAAAAAAAAAGAATTCAAACTAAATTTACCACTTGTTTTTCCCCCTGAAACGCATCGTTTCTTACTCATCAAATCCACACCACTATGCCATGTCTGTTCATTTGTCAGTGGCAAACATTTCCCCTAGTCTCAATATCATGGTTCATCTTATCTCTGGCCATCGTAGTCTACGGTCAAGCACGTCTCTAAAAACACTGCATGGAAGTGCACCATCTTCGCCATTCCTACTGCCCAAGGTCAGCCAGGATTTCTGCAACAATCTGCTTTCCCTGCTTGCCTTCCTTCAGCCCGTTCTGCTGAGAGCAACAAAAGCTGCTGCCAAGAGTCGAGATGTACTAGAGCACATGACTTACAGGTACCCGGTCATGAATCCGGTCCCTGGCATTGTCCCACAGACAACAGTGATCGCAGCAACATGGTTCCCTGCTCCTGGACACCAGCGCGCAGCATTATGCAAGTGGTGTGCGAGTATGGCAACTGAAGCAAGAGGCTCCTAGTGAGCAATGCAACGAAAGTGTGCGAGCATCACAATGAAGTAGGTGACCACCTTGCAAGCCCCACAACCAAGTTTGTGTAGGAGGCGGAAGGGTCAACAAAAATGAAAGAAAAAGCTGCTCCTAAGCACTAATTTTTTGTTTTATCATTTCTTGTTCAGAACCCCTTGAGGGCAGGTTCCTATTACTTTTGTCAATTTCTTCTTCAAATAAAACTATGGGGAAAAATGTACACACTTTTAAGGGCTAAGTTGAATAACAAATCAATAAAGCTGCCATAAAGATGGAAAGTTTCTTATGGTTGTCCCTGAAGTATCACTTTATTCTATACCGCTTCAGACTTTCAAAAGAGCTTAATGACTTGGAACATTCACAGTCTAGCCTCCCAGGATCCAAACACACACTATTACTTTGTGACTGTGTCTCTTTCATCAGATGACATAGCACTGCTTAAAACATACTCCTCCATGAAGACAAATTCCAAATCCTAATATCTGCGCTCATTTTCACCAGGTTGATCTTCCAAAGAAAATACTAAAAAAAAGAAAGAAACAATAGCCCTCTTGCTACACGGTTCCTCTCTAACTTAAAGAGTATGAGGAAAACGTCACAAGTGTCTTTTCAGCTCCTTCAACCACGTGATATACCAGGCCCTCCGACTCTGCTGGGCAAACATGGCATCTTCCGTAACATGACGTCAAGTTCAGGAGTGTCAGAATCTTCCAAAGTAAACGGGGCTGTGCCCTTCCTAGATCAGTATTAACAACATGAATTTACTTGTTTCTTTTCACACATGAATTTAAACATGGGCTTGCCAACTCGTATTTTAATTATCTGCAAAGTTATCAGTCAGAAAACCTCTAAACACAATTCTATTTCATTAAGATAAAGTCATTTACAGGACTGCGCGTTGAAATGAGGAGATTAAAAGGAAAAATCTGCAATTCTCAGGTAACCTGTTTCCTCACAAATCAGTCCTGTCAAATTTTCACATTTCAATATTAGAATACTAACTTAATTTTCCCCCATAATACTTTATTATAGTTCTAAGCAAACTTCCACCTCTATAGGGGTAAAGAAAAAAAGCCCAATTCCTATGGTCATTTACATATTTCCTAACCTATGTAACAAGATCAAATACACAGATGACCTTAAGTTCTAGAAGCCACCCACACATGAACAAATTTTGCTTTTCAAAACTTAATTCCCTGAAGGTAAATAAATACCTACTTTGTACTAATTTTCCTAGGATGTTCTGCATAGTATCTGAAACATATGGGGCTGGAGTGATAGTCCAGCGGGTAGAGTGTTTGCCTAGCACGCAGCCAACCCGGGTTCGATTCCCGGTTTCCCATATAACCCCAGTAATTCCTGAGTGCAGAGCCAGGAATAACCCCTGAGCATTGCCAGGTGTGACCCACCCCCAAAGAAAGTAAAAAATAAATCCCATTCTGAACATCAAAAAGATTACATATATCTAGAAAATAAATTATCAAAAAGAAAAGCGAAATAAATAGTCCAAGACACAGGGGCTGGAGCGACAGCACAGCGGGAGGACATTTGCCTTGCCGCAGCCAACCCGGGTTCGATCCCGGCATCCCATATGGTCCCCAAGCACCGCCAGGAGTAGTTCCTGAGTACAGAGCCAGGAGTCATCCCGAGCATCTCTGGGTGGACCCCAAAAAAAAAAGACACAGATCCCAGATTTTAAAAACAGATTTTAAGTGACGGTAATAAAATTAGAAACCCGATGAAAAAGCTTATTTCAATTCAAAATAGGGGAGCTGGAGAGACATTACAGCACGCAAGGTGTTTACCCTGCATGAGGCTGACCCACCATCGATCCCCAGCATCCCTTATGGTCCGGAGTCCACTGAAGTGATTCAGTGAGGTGAGGTGAGGTGCAGAGCCAGAAGCAAACCTCTGATCATTCAAGGGTGTGACCCAAAAACAAACACACAGAATTTTTAAAAATCGAAGCTGAGGCAGGACAGTACCGGGAACGAGGCACTTGCTTTGCATGCAACAGACCTGGTTCAAATCCCTGACACCACATATGGTCTCCCAAGCACCACTTGAAGTCACCCCTGAACACAGAGCCAAGAATAGCCCCCTGACCACCTCCAATGCGTTATCCCCACTCAAAAAAAAAATCTCAATAATGGTTTTCACCGTGTGGCAAAAATCAATACAACCCCAAATCATGAAAATGTTCATCGCAACCTAGAGTCCAAACTTAATAACATGAATATTTATAGTCTAAGAATATATATATTTTTTATTTTTTATATTTAAGGGTCTTAGCCCTTAACTATTTTAAATTTTAAAAACTAAAAAACCTGAAAAATTACGGCTCAAAATAATACACAAATTGATGCAAAACATCAAATTCACTCACCATACTATAATTTAAATAGAATGTACTCTGATCACACAAAATTTCAATGAAACTACTTTATTTTTAAATAAATTTTCAAACTTTACTTATGGTTTGAAAAAAGACAGTCCATACTTTAAAAAAAGAAAACAGTATCTTATTACATGTTGGTCAGAATAAGAAAAAATGTATATAATATATAAAATATATATAAAATATAAAACTCAATAGCCTTATCTTTGCAATTCATCCAAGCTTACAGCTAGATTTTTTTCCCCTTCATCAAGCAAATACAAGCCAGAAGCCTCACTCCCAATTTTAAAAAGCATATACTGTTAAAACATACATTGTTCCATCTCTCCAACCACAAATATTTGAAATATTAGTAACAAAAAAGGAGCAAGGGGTATAAAAACCGCTCGGTATTTGTTTTAGAATCACTCTTCTAAAATGAGTCCAAAATAACGAACCACACAGTAGGCTATTTTGAGCAAATGTGTTTTTTACATTTGACGGCATTCAAGACTGAGATCTCAATGGCCCAATCAGATTAAACATTTATAATTGATCTAAATCCCCCGTCTCAAACTGAAATGAGGAAATTTGTTTAATTACTGTAAATCCTATTAAACCAATCTCCTTTATAAAGTGGAAAATGCCCGACCTCTGAGGGCTATGGAGGGTATAATGAATGCAGAGCTTAATTAGAGCCCACTGCTGGCTCCCTGTAATCTATTAATTAGCGCTCTCAGTTCTCCATATCTCATTGCAGTGTTTCACTTTACTTTAAAATTGCACCCTTCATTTTTTGGACCAATGTTATACAATTTTAGGATTGTGTGGTAATTATAGTGGGTGCTGGAAGAATATATTCCTGCCAGTACTGGTGCTTAATTAGGGCAAGGGGTGGGATCTAGATAAGGGAGTGCTCACCATCCTCAGCACATACGGGTTTTTTGGCATTCTAGCCCTGTGGATTGTTTCACTTTCACGGGACTGAAGTGCTGAATTCCCAACATCATCTTCAGAAGATTTAAAAATTTGCCTTTGTCTTTAGTTTACTAATCAGAGAATACCGCCATCGTTTTATTTATACGCGTTTTAAAGGACAGGCATAACTAGCTGCCTCAAAGCCAGCCGAGTTCTTATTAAAATGGACACTTCCAAGTAGTCTGATAACAAGCACCATCTTGTTGACAGGCACATTCACAGGGTCACCAGCATGGTACATCAGAGGCTAGCTGATTCAGAGATAAATCCAGTGATCCCAATTTAACTTCTAAAACCATTTTACATTATAAATACACACACTTTCTTTAAACAAGTGTGGCCAGAGCCAAGGCGCAGCGAGTAGGGCGTTTGCCTTGCATGCGGTCAACCTGGGTTCAATCCCTGGTATCCCGTATGGTCCCCCAGCACTGCCAGCTGTGACCCAAAAAGCAAAATAAATCAATAAACGTATACACATAATGCCACTTAACTCTGACAGGAGAGTTTTAAGCGAAGTGCTTATCTATGAGCAATTTTTATACAATATTATAATAAGTTGTGTTTTAGCTACTTTTCAATAAATGCAAGTAAGCTAGGATTTTTATCAAAAATATACTTAACACTAAGTAATCTAATCTATTTACTGGCCAAATACTATAAAAATAATTGGGGTATAAAGGATAAAACTGCTATACATAAACTTTTACAAAATATTGTATATAAGCAATAATGCACAGCTGAAACTTAAAATGCAATGTTAGTTCAATCATTGTTAGTTCAATAAATAAAAATTATTGTAATTAAGTACATCACATTCAAGCATCAGTATATATTGCAAATTTATCAATCTCCATTTTATAAAAAGAACCTAATATCACTTTAGGGATAAAGTTTCTAAAGCCTCTATTAATTCACTGCCACAATCCAAATAAAGCAAACTCACTTTCTTCTTCATGGTATTTAGAATTCAACACAAAATTAGTCTCTTTCAGTGCTTTACTTTGCTTTTAAACAACCTAAATGCTAAATTTAAAATGTATGTACCCACTTTGTTAATTTTTGTTTATGTGTATCTTGCACACCAATGACTCTCAAAGGAAAAAAGACATCAAAATCACCTGCATGACTTTTAAAACTTACATGCATATAAATATTTTTTCATCTCTGGGTACTGAAGCCAGGACCTCACATACTCAAGGTGGGACTGAAGACACGGCCCAAGTGGTAGAGCACCTTCCTTGCACCAAATGGCTTTCTGAGCACCAACCTGGGTCTCCAAGCACTGCTGGCTGTTTCACCCACCACGATAAAGGCGCACACATCTGAGGCAGGCATCTACCACTAAGCCTTACCCGCCGCCATACCTAAGTTTTTAAACACCCTTTTCTGGCACACATTCGCTCTATGGAAGGTCACTGTGACAGCTGATAATGATGGCGCAGTGGTGCCTATCACACCCTACCTAAGTACAATATGGGAGGGGAAAAAGAGCGCAATCTGACAATGGTCCTTTTCTTTCTTTTTCCTTTCTTTCACAAGTGAGCTAAGAAGTGGTACTACACAACCACCAAAAATTCCCTAGGCAAATGACCAGAACTGTGGAGGATAAGAATGTTCTTAAGGGGTTGCAGCAACAGCACAGTGGGGAGGGCGTTTGCCCTGCACACGGCCACCTGGGTTTGATTCCCAGCATCCCATATGTCCTGAGTACCACCAGGAGTAATTCCCTGAGTTCAGAGCCAGGAGCAACTTCTGAGACTCACCGATCTAAAAATCACCTTTTTGTAGACTCGGTGATCTAAAAAAAGCCAAGAACAAATGAATGAATGAATGATGAATGAATGAATGAATGAGTGAATGAATGAATGAGAAGGGAGGAAGGGAGGGAAGGAAGGAAGGAAGGAAGGAAGGAAGGAAGGAAGGAAGGAAGGAAGGAAGGAAGGAAGGAAGGAAGGAAGGAAGGAAGGAAGGAAGGAGAGGAAGGAGGGAGGAGGGAGGGAGGGAGGGAGGGGGGGAGGGAGGGAGGGAGGGAGGGGAGGGAGGGAGGGAGAAGGAGGAGAGGGAGGAGGGAGGGAGAGAGGGAGGGAAGGAAGGAGGGAGGGAGGGAGGGAGGGAGGAAGGGAGGGAGGAAGGGAGGGAAAGAAAATATCTTAATTCTGAGACTCTGAAAACTGGTTTATCAGCAGACCCACCAGAGAAGCTCATTTAAAATACTGGTGCCAGAGCAATAGCCCAGCGGGTAGGGCGTTTGCCTTACGCGTGGCTGGCCTGTGCCAACCTGGGTTTGATCCCGGCATCTCATATGGTCCCCTGAACACCGCCAGGAGTGATTCCTGAGTGCAGAGCCAGGAGTAACCCCCTGAGCATTTCCGGGTGTGACCCAAAAAAAGCAAGAAAAAAAATAAATAAAAATAAAAAATAAAATAGTTGCTTAGGGTCAGAGATAGTAGAGGAATTAAAGGCTCCTTGCTGCTTGCTTGCCCTACAAGCAGCCACACATAGTTCAATGTGAGCAACACCTGGTCCCCAGAGCACCAACTGGAGTAGCCCAGGTAATTCCTGACATCACAGGGTCCAAAATTCACCACATTCTTGGGACCACACATTGAGGAGGTAGTCCAGCTGGCTGAGTCAAAGGAAGGACTCCCAGGTCTCCAGAGAACTACCTGAGAGTAGTTTACACATATATATGGATAAAATATATAAAAATGAATATATAAATGGAGAGATAGATACACACACACACACACACACACACACACACACACACACACACACACATACAATCTTCTAGTAACATCTCCAGAGGTATTTACTTACTATGAAACAAGTCTGGGAATCTATACACCTGTTGCTACTGAAGAATCCTGTCCTTACTTTTAAAATCTAGCATGTTTTAATTCATTTCTTTCCTTCCAGTTTTAAAGTCTTAAAGACTCTAAAAGGAACTTGCTAAGAAATATTTTGTTTTATATTTCCTCTTTGTTATTAACAATAGATTTTTTAAAAAATCACATTTTGTGTAATAGCATTTCATCGCTGGTAAAAATGTAAAAGCAAATTAGTGCAAGGATACATTTGAAAAAAAATAAAATTTAGTTTTAACTTCAGAATCTCTTATTCTGGAGGTGAAGGAGGTAACTCATGGGGCTGAGGCAGGCAAACATTGTGCATGCAAGAGGCCCAGGTTCAACCCCTGGCACTACATGGTTCCCAGAGTACTGCCAGGAGCAGTGCTAAGCACGTAGCTCAGAGTAAAATTTAAGCAATGCCAGGTGTGGCACTAAAGTAAAATATATGGAGCTGGGGCCTCCCCTTCCCTTCTCTGACTTGTCCCGGAGGCCCAGTGGTCCCGCCCATGAACTGCCCCAGGGTGACTGGCCATATCATGCAGAGACCTGGACACACAGGGAGAGCTGCCATCCAGCTCTCCCCTGTCACGGCCACTTGTGGCTGCACAGTACATCAAACTAGTGGAACCAATCACATCCTAGAATATACTACAATCCACAATGTATAAGAATGGGAGCGAGAGAGAGAGAGAGAGAGAGAGAGAGAGAGAGAGAGAGAGAGAGAGAGAGAAGAGATACAGAACCCGCCATGGAGGCAGGCTGGGAGAAGGGGGGGGAAGTGGGAACACTGGTGATGGGAAATGGGCATGGGTGGAGGGATGGGTGTTGGAACACTGTAGAACCTAAACTCAAACATGAACATCTTGTAATTGTATATCTAAAGGTGGTATAATAAAATAATTTTTAAAAAATGTTAGAGGTTAAAAAAAAAATAGTAACAAAAAATTAAATCTTTGGGTCAGGAGCCAGAAAAACAGCTCAAAGGACTAGAGTGCAAGTCTGGAATACATTGGGACCCAGGTTTCAATCCTGACATGATATGGTCTCCCAAACACCGTAAGATGTAGTTCTGGTAGCGCCCAGTACTTCTACGGAAGCCCTAAATATGAAAACAGTATGTTACTTTCAGTCTTCAATTCACAATGCACTATGGAATGAGGGTTTTAATTACAAATTTATATATTACAGTTTAACATCAATAGCATAGATAGATGGTCGGCAACTACACCACCTCCGCTCGCTGATGACATCGTTCTAATAACACCAAACATTAGCCAAAGCGGCACAAATGCTGGCTGACTTTGACCGAGAATGTGGAAAGGTAGGTCTACAGCTGAATCTGAAGAAAACTATGTTCATGAGAAATGAACTAGTTCCAGAGGCCCCATTCACTCTCAATGGAACAAACATCTCTGAATGCAGCAGTTATGTGTACCTAGGTCGAGAAGTCAACATGATGAACGACCTAAAACCTGAGCTGCGCAGGAGGAAGAGAGCGGCATGGAATGCCTTCAAAGGCATCGAAGAAATAGCTAAAAGGACAAAGAACCTCCGGCTCCGGGCACATCTCTTCGACTCCACCATTCTCCCTGCATTAACATACGCCTCAGAGACCTGGGCCCTACGAAAGCAGGATGAGAATACTATTCGGGTCTCCCAGAGAGGCATCGAAAGAGCTATGCTTGGAATATCACGCCTCACTCAAGTGAGAGAAGGAATCGGAGTTCTGACCTCCTTCGCTATTCCAGAATCAGGGACGCTGTCTCGTTTGCCAAGGCATCGAAAATCAGATGGGCTGGACATGTAATGCGATTTGGAGACAACCGCTGGACTAGAGCCGTTACCGACTGGATCCCACGGGATGTCAAAAGATCACGTGGCCGCCCACCTACAAGATGGTCAGACTTCCTTGTTAAGACCCTGAAGGAACGGTTTGAGGCTCTTCATATTCCTGAATCAACCAGATGCCATTGGGCTACATTGGCACGTGATAGGGTCCAATGGAAATGTTACTGGCGCCCGCTCGAGCAAATCGATGAATAACGGGATTCAAGTGATCAAGTGATCAAGTGATCAAGCATAGAGGTACTAAAAATAATGTTTTTGAACACAGGCAAAGGGATAGACCACATAACCCCTAAATGTATGTATTGCAAGTCACAATGTGTAAAAGAAGGAAGAGCAAGAGCAAGAGGAAGAGGAAGGAGAAGGGGAAGCGGGAAGGAGGAGGAACAGGAGAAGGAGGAGAAGGAGGAGAAGAAGGAGAAGGAGCAGCAGCCAGGTGCCTGCATAAAGGCATCTGGGGGAGGTGGGAGGGAATCGGGGACATTGGTGGTGGGAAATGCACTGGTAGAGAGATGGGTGCTTGAACCCTGTATGACTGATATTCAATTATGAACAGCTTTGTACTTGTGTATCTCATGGCGGTATAATAAAGCGTTTTAATGAATTAAAATGCAACAGAACTTTTAAAAAAATTTAAATAATGCTTTTGATTTATATAGTATTTAATGTGCTATATAAATTGTTGGCTAAATAAAGACATGACCGACCATCTATAGTATCCCATTCATGTAAAATTTAAATAAGTATATGCAGAAATCATTTACTAAGGAGAAACGTTTTAACAGTAAAACAGCAAAGTTATCGTAGATGGGCAGATTTGAGGTAAATCTTATTTTATCTGTTTTTCATATAACTGTCTTTTCTTTATAATCTACTAGTTTTTTAAGTGAAGAGAAATGTGAGGATAGACAGACCAAGAGAAATATATGTTCAAAAAAGAACAAAGGCTTCTCTAGAGGGGAAAATGTGCATCTCAGGTTGAGATGCAGGACACTCTCTGCGGCAAAGAATAAACCTATTACCTTTTGATTAGGAAAAAGAAAGTTACACAAGGAAGGAAATTGTGGAGCTTTAAACCATAGAGAAATCGGGCCGGAGCAACAGTTCAGTTAGTAAGATATCTGCTTGCACGTGGCTGGTCTAGGTTCAATCCCTGAGGTCCCCCAAGCCCTCCAGGAGTGATCCCTGGAAGAAAAGCCAGAAGTAAGCCCTGACCACTGCCCAGGCTTACCCCCACCCCCAAAAAATACATACAGAAAAAATGCAGACAAGTTCCATTCTTCAAGTAACTGAAACAATTGGTACTAGAATGACAAAGCAATGAAACCATCAGAGACAGAGATAACTTCCAAATCTTTTTTTAATTCTTAGGCTCCAGGAACACTGCAGAAACCCAAATAAATTCTTTCATCTTTATTAATCTGACTGAAAAGTAATATCAAGTTTTATGCCACCAATAAGGTCCATGAGGCAACGACTTCAAATTCTCTCTTAAAAAATACAGGGGAAGAGCCAGGAATGTAGCTCAGAGACACAGCACTTGCCCTGCATGTAGGAAACCCAGGGGTTAATCCCTGGTACCACAAAATACAAAGATATTCCTGAGTGCAAAATAACAACAAAGAGAATACAGGAAAAGTGAAGCTTTTTTTGCTTCTTTTCTGTTTCTGGAATAAGAGAAATTTATCTGGGTGACTTATATAGAGAATGTCCACACAAGAGACAGCAGAAAGAGTTTCTGCTGCAGAGCAGATCCTCACACAGCCCTCACAGTGGGCACCCGGAGAGAATATCTTAGTGTAATATCTAACTAATGACAGACTTGAGTAGGAACATTAATGCTAAAACTCTAGAGGTATGTATAATGCTCCTTCATTCTATCATGATTAATGAATGTGCTGTGGTTTCATGAATACATGTTGTCTCTATAATAATTACAGTACATGCTGACTTCATTCCCGGAACGTGGTTACCATGGGTCACAGGCTTTTGATGATGCTATTTATGCTTCAAACGGAGCCACTGTAGCACACCTGATTTTACCTGATGTGGAACATACTGGGAGCTTCCAAGGTAAAATCCGAGACTGGCCTATGGAGAACAGGAAAGCCAAAGGAAGAGGACGCCACTGCAAGTTGAAAGTGAACATTTTGTTTTTGTATTTTTTAGATTATCAGACCTAACCTAATTTTTTAGGTTGTGGAGCTTTTGTTTTTTTTTTTTTTGGCTTTTTAGGTCACACCTGGAGATGCTGTGTGTGTGTGGGGCGGGGGAGAGGGGTATTCTCCTGGCTCTGCACTCAGGAATTACTCCTGGTGGTGCTCAGGGGACAATGGGATGATAGGGATCGAACTCGGGTTGGCCACATGCAAGGTAAATACCCTACTCACTGGACTATTGCTTCGGCCTCTAGTTTTTGTTTTTAAGTAGATGAAGAACGAGCCTTGACTTAAAACTTCAGTGAGAGATTATGGTGGGGCTTAGCACATTTCTTTGCCTGGGTGCAAAGAGGGAAGGGGGAGAAGAGGATCCTGAAGCTACAGTTTTAGTTCAGAATGAAACTTTAAATGGTACCTTACAAATATTTAAGTCACAAATGTAAGCCTTCATATTTGTTCGTATTTTTGTGCCACACCCCACTATATACAGGGCTCAGTACTTAGGGGATCACGCTGAAAACTGTGTGGGAGACCACGTGGTGCCAGAGATAAAACCAGAGCTCTCTGTATGCAAAGCACGTGCTCTGGCCCTTTGAGCTATCGCCCCAGTCCAATATTAACTCTTGGTAAGTATTTTCTCTTCCATGCTATCAAGATATTGATGGATCTATCTTTGGGGGCAGTCTTCCTTTAACTGTGGATGCTGGAGGTCCACATATATGCAAGTATTCACTATCTGCCTTTTTAGCTTTATTTTATTGACTTTTAATTTATTATGGCATACCTTAATGCTATGACTCAAATTTAATTTACATAACCTGAATGATTTTTATAATTAATTTCAGAGCATGTGGTAAATTTCTGTTCACACAAGAACTGGAAAAAATAATAACATATGGGGAAGGAAAAGAAGAGGGAAGAGAAAGAAAAGCCAGAGGAAAGAAATAAAGCAAAGATGGAAAGCAAGCAGGCATGGCAACCAGAAAATAAAATGAGGACCAAATCTAGAAAAGACTTAGAAATAGAGGGCAGAAAATTCAAATCACTAGGGAACAGCTGAACCAAGAAGAGAAAAATCTAAACGAGAGAGATAGAATGGTTCTTTTCATTTATATACATCCACAATGAAAAAGAAACACACATAGGAAACTAACCTGGTTTTCCTCCTGCACAACTCTATACTGTTCTTTCCAAATAGTGATTTTGGAAGCCTCGTCTTTTCTCAGGGCTCTTTCTTTCTTTAGCTCTGGGCTCCAGAAGGTCTTGATGCTATTCATTGAGGAACTCAGTTTACTCTCCTTTACTTCTACGTCCTTCCGCAGAAGATCATTTTCCCGTAATACTTCCTTCAGCTGTGTCTGCAGGTCCATGATTGTATTATCTCTTGCCTGACGAAGAGAGTGAGGTACAGTAGACGCCATACTCACAGGAGGAAGGTGGTGCTCTCCAAACGCCATGGCGTCACCAGCAACGCCACTGCTGGCTATGTTGGGGCTACTTCCCATAGCAGTCATCCTAACGCCATAAGGCAGACGCCCTCCGGAGGCGGCCAAGTGTCATGGTGCTTTTCGGTGTTTCTGAGCCCACATTTTCATGGTCACTTAGGTACATAGGGCCAGATGTGGCATAGGCAGCATTTAAGGACTGAATATTCTCCATTGAAAGGGTTTTCCCGCTGCCACCTCCAACAGTGCTTCCAGAACTCCCTCCTGTACTATTGGTTCGGCGATGACCCAAGCGAGGAGAACGTGGAAGCCTTGGTGAGCGCCCGGGACTCTGATTACTTGGTTCCACCTTCCCAACTGAGCGAGCACTTCCATACATGGTTGCAGGATTAATTCAGTTGCCAGAAAAGTTGTACAGCAGAAAGCAAAATGTGGAACTCCGTGAGGCGTTCCTATGGCTTTAAGTCTGCTTAAGGCTAATCAGAAGAAGCTATCCAGTCTTGAAGAAAGATTTCACACCATATCTGCAATAAAAAGATAATACATTAAATTCTCCAGTAATAAGCATATCCCTTCTCAGAAATTTTATTACACAAAGATTATCTCCCCTTCTGCAATTTAACTAGATGCATTCAAATTTGACTGCAGCACAATTTACTTTGTAACTAACACTGCTTTTAAATTATCACGCATGCCTCAAAACTGAAATATGAAACTACATCAAACAAACAGGAAGGAAAAACAAGAGATAGAAAAGTTAAAACTCAAACTGCGACTGCACGATAGTCTAACATGAAAGCCGGACATCATCAACTGACAACTAAAAACCCAACCAGACATAAGAGTAATATATAAATATCAATATTTGATTCCATATCAAGAATGACAAGTAGAAAGTGCAATTTTTTAAATTCCAATGGCAACAAAACTAAACATGCTTTGATATCATCTAAAATTGTGCAAGCAAGTACTGACTCAAAAGAAGAAATGAACAAAAGTAAAGCAGATGAAAAGGCAAACAGCGTAACGTGTGAAGACCTTCCAACTGCTTCACACCCTAATGAAAATCTCTAAAGGATTCTTCACGTAACTCAACAATCTCCAAAATTCAAATAGAATAGTAAACGCACAAAATACGTATTACTCATTAAATTCTAGATGAAGAACAAAAGGGGATCCAAAGGTTATATTTTCAAACACAATATTGCTTAAAGTGAACATTCATTATTCAAATGACTTTAAATAATAATAAAGCTAATATTTCATGTTTACAAATGACAAGCATTTTGTTAAAAATTATGAGACTTAATACTTATAAAGTAGGTAGTATAATTATATCCACTTTATAGATGAAGAAACCAATGGTCAATGGTTCGTTTAAAGGTGGTAAGAAGGGGGCCAGAGCTATAGCCCAGCGGGTAGGGCGGTTACCTTGCACACGGCCGGCCTGTGCCGGCCTGGGTTCGATCCCAGGCATCCCATATGGTCCCCGAGCACCGCCAGGAGTAATTCCTGAGTGCAGAGCCAGGAGTAACCCCCTGAGCATCGCCGGGTGTGACCCAAAAAGCAAAAAAAAGTGGTAAGAAAAGTCATCTGCACGTCTGTAGCGTCACTATTCACAATAGTCAGAATCTGGAAACAATCTGGGTGCCTGAGGAAAAAATGACTAGATAAAGAGGATCCATGGAGAGTATCATGCTGAGTGAAATTAGCCAGAGGGAAAAGCACAGATATAGAATGACTGCATTTATTTGTGGAATATAAAAAAAAAAAACAGCATGATACCAATATCCAAGGCCAAACAAAACATGGATCAGGTCTTGTCAGTGGGTAGAACCTACTGCAAACGTGTGGGAGTCAGAGATTAGGTAAGACAGAGAAAGAAACAGTGTACCAATAATTATTGTAAATGATAATACCAGCACAGAACTGAGCATTGAAAGTAGGCAAAAGGTTATACATGATAAACTCTAAATGTCTGAATTGCAAGTCACAATGTGTAAGAGAAGGGAGAAGAGAGAGAAGTGAAAATTGCCTTCCAGGCTGGGGAGAGGGATCAGGAGACATTGGTGGTGGGAAATGGGCACTGGTGCAGGGATGGGTGCTGGAACACTGTATGACTGTAACCCAAATATGAACAGTTTTGTAACTGTATATCTCTTGGTGATTTAATTTTAAAAAAGAAAGAAAGAAAAATCTAGATTATAGAAAAACTAGATAAAGAACAAAAAAGCACAAAACTAGGGCCGGAAAGACTGTACAGGTAGGGCATTTGTCTTGCACACAGCAGACCTGGGTTCAATCACTGGCATCCCATATGGTCCCTCAAACACCGCCAGGAGTAACTCCTGAGTGCAGAGCCAGGAGGACCCCTGAGCATCGCCAGGTGTGACCCAAAAAAGCAAAAAAAAAAAAAAAAAAAAAGTAAAAAAGAAACCAAAAAACTATAGTACATGTACACAATGGAATACTACACGGCCGAAGTCATGAAATTTGCTTATAAATGGATGGACATGAAGAGTACCATGCTTAGTGAAAAGTGAATAACAGAATGATTGCACTCATTTGCGGAATACAAAAAACAGTAGGAGACAAATTCCAAGGACAGTTGAAACAAGGAGCAGAGGAGTAGCCCATGCTGGGAAGCTTGCTCCAAGTGGTGGATGGAGGAGGGCAGCGAGGACAGAGAAGTCCACTCTAACAGTGATAGCTGGGAAAGATCCCTCCAGACAAGAACTGAGTGCTGGAAGCAGGTAAGGGGATAAACATTATAACTTTTCAGTACCTGTAAAGCAAACCATAATGCCCAAAAGGAGAAAGAGGGAGAGACCTGCTTTGTCTGCGTAAGCCCTGGGTTCAATCACCTGCACTCCGGACACCATTTGGAAAAAAGAACGAAAGAAAAATAAATCAACCCAGGCAGCATCTGATCTTAGGACACCTAGTCTCCAGAACCAAAAAACTTTGGTTGATTAAGCATTAGGTAGTTCCCTTTATTTTTTCATTTTTGTTTGTATGGGGGCACACCCAGAAATGCTCAGGGACTACTCCCAGCAGTGCCTGGAGACCATGAGGCACCACAGAGCAACCCCATGCCTCCTGCATTCAAAACCTGTGCATAAGTTTTCTTCTGGTGTTCTGGTGTGTGTGTGTGTGTGTGTGTGTGTGTGTGTGTGTGTGTTGCAGTACCACCTAAGCTGTGGGGGAGGGGAGTGGAGGAGGCGGGCATTGGGAGCCTCACTGGGCTCAGAGGCTACTCCCAACACTCTGCTCAAGAAATTATTCCTGGAGTTGCTCGGAGGACCACATCGTGCTGGGACAAACCCTGGCCTCACTCATGCGAGCATGTACACTATCCCTTTGGCTACCTCCTCAAGTAGGGAGGTATCTTATGGCAAGTCCAAGTAAGTGCGTAGATATCACTCACAGAAAAATAAAGACCCAAAAGGAACTATCCTAACTTCCTCCTGTCATGTTCGCTTCAACACCACCCTGAACTTGTTTTCCTTCACTATGAGAGATATCTCAAGCCAATCCTTCCTCAGGTACTCAGTTACCATTCCCCTGGTTTCTTTCAAGACATCTAGAACTGTGGAATGAAATGTACATTGAGGTAAATGCCACAAAAATCTAGTTCAGCATTTGGGGAATAAGGACGTGGGTGATTAGACCACTGAAAAAGGTTCTTGACAATTACAAGCAACATAACCTTGTTAAGCCTCATTATGTTAATAAGTAAAACAGAACCAATGATACTACCTGCTTTATGGGGTTGCTGGGAAGAATCATTGAGAAAATTTACATACAAAAGCTTAGGTTAGAGTTTGGATCTAACATAAAGACACATTAATTCCCCCAAGAATTAACAGTAGATGTTAGTTTTCATAATATAACTGATCGGTATCACATGAGTCTAGGAACTTTCAAGTATTCATCAATCTTTTTGATGTCTTAACCTGTAAAACATCTACTTGGTAGGTTTGTTGTGAATAATAAATTGATATCTTTCAGGTTAAAGTACTATACAAATTAAAATGCCACTGTACAACATTAAGGAATTATTAGCGTTTCTGTGAAAGTGGTTAGCTCCCAAGTGGGCCCTTGAATTTTGAATGTAAAATTAGTAAATGAAATTCCCAGTGCTTAAGATATTACAGTTTCTTCATTGTATAGTTTAAATAGGTAGTTCAATGTCCCTCTCTGATATCCAGGCTCTCTCTTTTCCACCCGGTGTGCCATCCCTCATCCTATCCCCAATAAATAATATTTGTCAATAAATATCATCAATAAATGCTGGATTTAGAGATGAGTACAAGAGTATGCTGCTCGCACGGCAGAGCCTGGCAAGCCTCCCGTGTCGTATTTGATATGCCAAATACCAGCAACAATTATAGACCTCATTCCCATGACCTGATGGAATGGTTTGAGGCTCTTTATGTTCCTGGAGCAAGCAGGTGTCCTTGGGCTTTACTTGCATAAGCCAGGACATATGGAGTTGTTACTGGTGCCCGCTCGAGCAAATCGAGGATGAACGGGAAGACAGTGGTATACAGTGATTCTTTCAAGACCCATTTCAATTACCGTTCCTCTCTTCCGCGTGTGTGAGATCCGTACTTCTAAACCCGCACCGTAAGCATGCCCGACTTCCTGACACTCCCCTGGCTTCCTTTCTCCTAGTCCTGCTCCGCTCACTCGTGCCTTCAATGCCTGTGCTGCCGAGTCATACTTTCATGCATGCTGCTCTCACTCCAGTACCATCTTGGGGGATTATTTCTGCACCCAAAGATTCAACTATTCAAACAATGAAGACTCCAGGCAAGTATCTTCTCTTCCACAACCGAAACTATATATCCCACTACCTGGCGTCTCTATTTCTACATTTCGCTGAGTACCTCAAACTCCTCGTGTGCCCAAAGCCAATGCTGGCATAGCTAATGCTCCCTATTCCCTAATCCTAAACTTATCTACTCCTACATGAAAAGAACAGGATGGATGCTCTTTCCTCTACTAACATGAATAATAGAATGATTATACCATTATTTAAGCCATGAACTTAGGGGGTCCTTCTTAAGACCTGAATCTTTCTCACAACCTATCTTGTCTCACAATCAGTGAAGACAATTTCTATCCATTTGTTTTCCAAATATTTCCCAAATTAATCCTCATCCTTAGCTTTTGCAATTACCTAATTTATACCAATATCACTTGTTATCACCTGTCTTCCCGATGTTCATTGATTTGCTTAAGTGGGCACCAGTAAGGTCTCCATTCGTTGGGAATGGTCCATTGTTACTGTTTTTGACATATCAATTACACCACGGGTGTAATTGATATGTCACACGGGTGTAATTGATATGTAACCACGGGTAGCTTGCCAGGCTCTGCCATGTCTCTGGGTTCATCCCAGGAGGCCCAGTCTTTTTCTATGTCAGACTATCAACCATCCAGGGCCCACGGAGCAGACACCTGGGTGTAGACAAGCCTGTCTCCGGTCTGCCACCTGTCCACGCAGCTGAGCACTGCAGCCACAACTGCGACACCTCAAGGTACCAAAAATATAACAACTTTCTAAACTGATTTCCTGCCTTTAGCACCACAAGTCAGAATTCTCATCAGAAATCCACCCAGCAGAAGAGCTGACTGCAGCCAGGCTCGGGCCGCGCGGTTCATCAACAAATGCTCGAGTCTTGAGGTGACTAGAAGATCATCCCACCTGCACAGCAGAGCCTGGCAAGCTACCCGTGTCGTAATTGACATGCCAAATACCAGTAACAATTATAGACCTCATTCCCATGACTTGATGAAAGGGTTTGAGGCTCTTTATGTTACTGGAGTGGGCAGATGCCCTTGGGCTATCTTGCATGTGACAGGACGTATTGAGGTGTTACTGGTGCCCGCTGGAGTAATTGATGATCTATGGGAAGTCAAGTGATCAAGTGATCAAGTGAAGCACCACAAACACTTTGTGCTTCTCAAACTTAAGGCCATGATCCTCTAACAGTTGAGATCACTTTGGTAGTTTGGAAGCAATGTGGGTTTATTTTTGTTTTTAGACTTTTTAGGCAACACCTGGCAGTGCTCAGGGGCCTGGGTCTGTGCTTGGGGGCCCATGTGTAATGCCGCAGATAGAACAGGAGCCTTCCAGATGCAAAACAAAAGCTTAACCCCTGTACTATCTCCCTGGAAGCTTTTTTTTTGTCTTTATTTACTTTTTTTTTAACTTGTTGGCTGGAAAATTGTATGTACAGCTTAGTTCCAGAGACTCAGAGACATGGGGAAGAGCTGCTACCGGCTCTCCCTGTGCACAGCTGATCATGAGGCACCCAGGAGGGATGGCAGGTTATAGTCCTGGTCTGCCATCCCAGCAGAGCCCCGCAAGAAACCAGAGGAACTCCCACACTATGAGGGCCGCCATTTTCAACATCCAGACTCCACAGCTCGTCAAAGCTCCACCCAGCAGAAAAGCTGATCTCTCCCCAGTGCGGTTCATCAATACATGCACGAGATGAGAGCCTACGACAAGAGTATCCCACCCGCACGGCAGAGCCTGGCAAGCTACCTGTGTCGTATTTGATATGGCAAAAACCAGTAACAATTATAAACCTCATTCCCATGACCTTAAGGAATGGTTTGAGGCTCTTCATGTTCCTAGAGCGAGCAGCTGCCCTTGGGCTACACTAGCATGTGACAGGATGTATGGAAATGTTACTGGTGCCCACTCGAGCAAATCAATGAACAGGAAGACAAGTGATACAAGTAATAAAAGTGATCAGAGAACTATAGGATTAACACAAGAGGAACAGCAGAAGAATCACTGGAGTCCTTGAATCACAACAGGCAACTTCAACGAAAAACCACGTTAAAATCCTCAATACAAATTTCCCAGAGAACTGGGGACACTGGTGGCAGAAAATGAGCAGTGGTGGAGGGTGGGTGCAGGATCACTGTATGACTGAAACCCAGTCATGAACGGTTTTGTAATTATGAATCACACAATGATTCCATTTAAAAAAAATTACAAAACAATTTTTTAGAAGGTCCCCAGAGTTGAAAAATACAGACACCAAGACCCAAAAAGGCCCGAAGGGTCCCAGCAATTATAGACTCATCTAGGAAAATACCAAAATTCACTGAATTCAAATGATAAAATCCTGGCTCTGCACTCAGGAATTAATCCTGGTGGTGCTCGGGACCGTATGGGAAACCAGGGAATCAAACCTGGGTCGGCC
Source organism: Cryptotis parvus (assembly GCA_021461705.1). Taxonomy (NCBI): domain Eukaryota; kingdom Metazoa; phylum Chordata; class Mammalia; order Eulipotyphla; family Soricidae; genus Cryptotis; species Cryptotis parvus. The sequence continues at coordinate 51,258 of JAJIBD010006762.1, read as the reverse complement.
ACGTGCAAGGCAAACACCCTCCCCACTGTGCTATTGCTCGGCCCCAGTCCTTTACTTATTAATGCAGACTCTTAGGCAGAATGAGTAACAATATTGAAAGTACTCATATGAAAAGTATGAGTATCTATTGTGAATCCCGGTACCTCAATAAAAATGGCTTAAAAATAAGCTATAAAAGATCTGGAATTTTGGTTTACCCAACTTACCATATATTCACCTGTGACTGTTTCCTGAATGCTGACAGACTGGATAAGTCTCCTTGATCAGAGACAAATAACTTTATTTCTCTAGCACAGCAAGCAGATCATGTTTCTACTGGGTTCACCCACCAAAGACCTCCAAGGTGGCAGAGGGGCACAGACAGATGTAACCAAACACTCCATCCCAACCAAGGAACACAGAGTTCAGGGAACCACCACTTTAATATAGTAAGCAGTAAGCAAGCCAGTGCTCTCCCAACAGGAGACATTACCTCACTTTTCAGGGTGGATCCCTGCAAACACAATCTGAGAAACAGCACAGGTTAGGAGCAGTGGTGTAGGGCCTGGAGAGCGAGCACAGTGCCTAGGACACTTGCCTTGCACACAGCTAAACTGTGTTTAATCCTAGGACACTTGCCTTGCATGCAGCTAAACTATGTTTAATCCTTGCTGTCTCATATGGTCTCCCAAGCTACTCAGTGCAGAGGCAGGAATGACTCCTCAGCATCACCAGATGTGACCCAAAAACAAACAATCACATACAAAGCTGGCACCAAAAAGTAGTGGTGCCAGCTTCCTATGTGATCTCAAAAGAATGATGAGCAACTGAATCTTTCCAGGTAGGACCAGTCTATGGCAGAAAAACTCTGGAGTATTTTCAGAATAGAGGCAGGGTGAATCTCTCCCACACTCCTCACCACCAGGAAACCTACCAGCCCCCACCGACACCCCATCTTGCAGGGAGAAACAGCCCAGTGTTGTATCTCCAAAAGAGCATGACACTGCCAAATCTAGGGGCTGAAAACTCAGAACCATCTAGGAAAGGGGTCAGCGATTCCCCTTTCTGCCTCAAGGCACAGCAGCCCGCAGCCATATCTGATACCCTCTGCTGACTTAAAAAGGGCCCAGCTCTACAACTGAACCTCATCCAACTGCCAAGCCACCAAACTGTTCCAGCTCCACAGCTCCATGTCAACACCTCAAAATGTCATAGTACTGTCAGTCCAGTAGGATCACAGCAAATCTGATAGGAAAGATGCACCACCGAGCTCAATGAGTCTAAAAACAGTAACAGGAAGCAGCACAGCAGATCCTTAATGACTCCAGTAACATCACTGTGAGATACAACAATTATCACAAATTGATATTTATTGATCGCAGCTCTGATAATCCAAATTGCCTGTGTTGCAACAAACAATATAAAGTAAATTCTATTGTGCTTGCAAGGCGGCAGGCTGGAGTGGTGGGTGAGAAACGGCGGACACTGGTGGAGGGAAGGGCACACTGGTGGTGGATTGGTGCTGGAATACTTAATGCCTGAAACAATTGTATTATGAGAAAACTGGTAAATCACAGTTATAGTATTTTTTAAAAGGGTAGTGTAAATGCCTTACATTCTTGACATACCCATCAAACTGTGTCACCTCTGGAGGTCTCATACCACTGACAAGTATTTGCGAACAGTTTTAAGAATATCTAAAAAAATTCTTGATACCCCTCCCTTGAAAAGGGAAGCAAAACTTTTTTTCTCTGTGTGTGTGCGTGTGTGTGTGTGAGAACTAGAGGTATTAATTTCCTTCTGATGATATAGCACTTCCAAGACACATTTATTAAATACATATTAGGACGTTTGTCTTCCGCGTTCTATTGGCTTTGTTGGGGGAGCGAGATGCCATGCTGTAAAAAGATTCAGCTCCCTACAGAGTCACATAATGAAAATCAGGGTCTCATAAGAAGAGATATGAGAGGCTGCTCAGAAAAGGATCCCCAACCCCAATGTTTTGACAACTGCACCCTCAGCTCGCATCCTGGCTGCAGCCTCGTGAAGAGCCTTGAACCAGAACCACCCGCCCATGTTCTTTAAGAAACTGTGAAATAAAGTTTGCTTTCTTAATTAAGTTTTGAGGTGACTTTCAAGACCAGAATTCCAAGCACTCTATTGTTCCCTTAAACTTCAGCTGCAGGTGTGCATAGGCAACAGCATGTTCACACAATCTCAAATGTGTTTCCTTTTATAGGTTCTAAAGAATTCTCAACATCACTGCCAGAATGATTCTAATACAATTCCCCAAGGAGATCGAGAATTCCCAGGGCCCCACAACCCTTTCAGGAGGATCCATGAGAGCAGAACTATTTTCATAACACTATGACATTATTTGCCTTTCTCAGTGTCAATTGCTCACAAATGTACATTAGTGTCTTCCAGATGTTAATGAGATATTCCAATGACTACTCATGGCATGTGTGCTTGTATAAGCTTGTATTCAAAGAAACTTATGACTTCTAATATGACAAATAATAAATACCTCTAACTTACAAAAACAAAAGACTTTTAGGGCTTTCATTCGTTTTTAAAAATATAAAGGAATGCTGGGCAACAAATGAGTAGGAACAATTTATTTAAAATACACCGAGGACATAATCGCATACATCTCCATACTTCTTTAGTGGCTTCTCAAAATAAGTATCTAAATTCCTTGGCAGTACGTGCAAGATTTTTTCTTGTTCTGGGCTCTGCCTACTTCACTAAAAACCATTTACTTAACCTCTCTCCTTCTGTGTACAAACATAATCAAGCATCTCCAATTTCCTGAAATACCAAGCTCCCTTTTACTTCCAGGATCTTCTTCCCTATCAAATGCTTAACCATTTATTTTTAACCCACTGTTATGTATTAAGCTGTGTGTATGCATACACATGTATATGTATTTATATATTGATTCGGAGAGACATAACTGGAGGTGCTCAGGGCTTACTCCTGGCTCTGCATTTAGGGATCATTCCCGGAAAGGTTCAGAAGACCCTATGGAATGTCAAGGATGGAACTCAGATGAGGTTAAAGGCAATCGCCCTACAGTGTACTATCTCTCAGCCCCTGATAACTTAATGTTCTTATTAATTACACATTCTTCTGACCTACATTTCATAGCCACAGTTGTATACAAACTCTTAAATCTCTGCTTCCAATTTAAGCACTCCTCTAAAAGAAACAGGGGCTTTTAAAATCAGGCAATTACTATACTTTAATTACTTCCTTGAAGGCAAATGAATAGCCTACTCCCCAAACCTACTGCAATGCCTACTATAACTCAAGTATGCAGTAATGTCTGCTAAATACTTAAGTATTTATGTATTAAGTTGTGCTTAAATGGCACAATGGAGATTTAATAAATCTAAATCTAAGTAAAATTCATTGTTAGTTCATATACTTCAGGTGTCAATAATTTAAAAAGCAGTTTATGCAATCTGTAGTAAAATAGAATGTAAATATAATAAAATATTTATCATTTTTCTATGAATACACTACTTTTATTTTTTTGAATACACTATTTTTAAATGATAGAAAACTTCCATAAAAATTACTTCATTCTTTACACATACTGCTGGTTTTCTGTACTCTGATACTGTGCCTGAAAATTATGAAGCAATATTGGTCAATTTTTGAAAAAGTAAACATTTTACATTAGTAGAAATAAAAAATATCTGGAGAGATGCAGACACACTTACGCAGAACTGCTTCTAGCTCTCCCCATGCTGTGCTGATAGGGCGCCCTGGAGGGGGAGGGGGCAGGTTTTGGTCCTGGCCTGACCTCCCAATAGAGCCCCAAAAAGCCAGAAAAAAGCTCATACACCACAATCCCAGCCATTTTCAAGGCCCAGACTCCACAGCTCGTCCGAGTCCCACCCAAGAGAGAAGTTGATCCCAAGCCCAGGTGGCAATCACCAAGTTTCCGTGGAGCTGGAGCTGGGACCCCTTACCCCACCTCGGTCCCTTCCAGAAGGCCGGTGGGCCCGCCTAGAACTGCCTCCAACACTGTCAGCCATGATCCAGAGACGCAGACACATCAGAGCTGCTGACAGTTCTCCCCGCAGCACGAAGCCACTTTGCGGCCACGCGCGATCTCAAAGCCAGGTATACTGATGGACCGGGTATCCCACCACATTTTATAGAATTAAGTAGGGGCATACAATCACAAGGGTGTGGTCGCGATGTCTGGTCTGTACGAACATATCAATAATTTCTTATGCAGTGCGCTCAAATGGCACAATCTCCACTGACTTAGTCTGAGAATATATTCACCGAACATATTTAGAGAATTAGCTCAAAAAGCAACACAGAATAGATTATTCAGTGTATGCTTAGGACAGCCTCATACAGAGGTTAAGAAAAAATTTGAAGTGTTGTCTGTAGGTGCAGTGGTGGTGGGTTTGGGGTTGACTAGCAGAAACCCACCACGTTCTAGAAACTCAGAAAGTGAATGCAAGAACAAAAATTGGCCAGACTCATACATAACAACCCAGAAATAAAAGTCGTGACTTTATCAATAGCATTCCCTTATATAGGCTGTAACGGCCAATATCATTAGTGCCGGCTTAGGGAGCAGGCATATGGCGCGGGTGGGAATGAGGTCTGTGGTGGTGGGATTGGCTTTGAATGATGAGTCTTTCTAACAACTGTGTTGGGAATAACTTTGGGCCTTGTAAATCACGGTGTTTAAATAAAGCTAAAAAGTTTTTTTTTATTATTTTATTTTTATTTTTGGGTCACACCCGGCGGCGCTCAGGGGTTACTCCTGGCTCTGCACTTAGGAATCACTCCTGCCGGTGCTCGGGGGGGCCATATGGGATGCCGGGGATAGAAACAGGGCTGGCACAGGCTGGCTGCATGCAAGGCAAACGCCCTACCTGCTGCACTATCGCTCCGGCCCAAAGTTAAAAAGGTTTTAAAGAAATAAAATCTGGGGCAGGAATGATAGTCCAGCAGGTAGGGCATTTGCCTTTGCGTGCAGCCGACCCGGGTTCGATCCCGGCATTCCATATGGTCCCCCATGAAGTGCCAGGAGTGATTCCTGAGCGCAGAGCCAGGAGTAACCCTGAGCATCGCCAGGTGTGACCCAAAAAAGCAAAAAAAAATAATAATAATAATTTTTTTTTTTTTGCTTTTTTGGGGTCACACCCGGCGATGCTCAGGGGTTACTCCTGGCTCTGCACTCAGGAATTACTCCTGGCAGTGCTCGGGGACCATATGGGATGCCGGAGATCAAACCCAGGCTGGCACAGGCCGGCCGCGTGCAAGGCAAACGCCCTACCCACTGGGCTATCGCTCCGACCCCAATAATAATAAATATTAAAAAATAAAATCTGTAATAAAATTTTACCAGTTTAAATTTTACCAGTAAAAAAGATTAATGTCCCTCATCTTTTAAGGAAAAACAACTCCCATATTCATATTCTCTCTCTCTCTCTCTTTCTCTCTCAAACATACACACCACAATCATATGCCTATAATTAAATAAATCTGCTCTCAATACCAAAACTCTATTAAATTATCTGTCAAGTAAATATTATAGTCAGAAACCTATCTAATAAACACTTAAAATGAGCTATCACTTGTATCACTTGTCTTCCCATTGTTTATCGATTTGCTTGAGTGGACACCAATAACATCTTCATACGTCCTGTCACATGTTAATATAGCCCAAGGGCAGCTGCTTGCTCCAGGAACATGAAGAGACTCAAAACATTCCTTCAGGTCATGGGAATGAGATCTGTAATTGTTACTGGTTTTTGGCATATCAAATACAACACGGGTAGCTTGCCAGGCTCTGCCGTGCAGGTGGGATACTCTTGTAGTAGCCTTTCATCTCATGCATGTACTGATGAACTGCACTAGGGAGAGATCAGCTTTTCTGCTGGGTGGAGCTTTGACGAGCTGTGGAGTCTGAATGTTGAAAATGGTGGCCTTAATGGTGTGGGAGTTCCTCTGGCTTCTTGCGACATGGGTAGCTTCCCAGGCTCTGCCGTGCGGGTGGGATACTTGCACTTACCTATACTATTCCACATTTAGAGGAAAGTCAAGAAAACTATAAATAATACAAGTTTTGGGGGCGGAGCGATAGCCCAGTGGGTAGGCGTTTGCCTTGCACGCGGCTGGGCTGTGTCGGCCCGGGTTCGATCCCCGGCACCCCATATGGTCCCCTGAGCACTGCCAGGAGTGATTCCTGAGTGCAGAGCCAGGAGTAACCACTGAGCGTCGCCGGGTGTGACCCAAAAAGCAAATAAATAAATAAATAAATAAATAAATAAATAAATAAATAAATAAATACATACATAAATAAATAAATAGATAGATAAATAAATAAGTAGATAAATAAATAAATAATACAAGTTTTGAGTTATATATTTGTAGGCAAAGTTTGTTTTTTAGGCAAAGTTTTTTTGATGAGAAATCACTCTAGCAGTCCTCAGAGGGTACAGGGGAGCCACCTGAACAGCTAGGAGCTAGGAGCAGCTAGTAGCAGTTCAAAGATCAGCAGCTAGGAGCAGTTCAAAGATTGGCTCCTTAGCTAGACCTCTGTTCTTGGGCACTTAGGTTGTTTTCAGATTCTGGCTAAAGAAACTGTGGTACATCTACACAATGGAATACTATGCAGCTGTCAGAAAAGATGAAATTTACCTGCAAATGGATGGACATGGAGACTATAATGCTGAGTGACATTAGTCAGTAGGAAAAGGACGGATATAGAATGACTGCATTCATTAATGGGATATAAATATATACCAATGTTTTACTAAGTGTGGGAAATGGTAATATCAGACTAGAACTCTGGCCCACCACCTCGGCAGAGCCTCACAACAAGCCAGGCCACCCCTCCTCACTCCACGGCGCCGCCATTTTCCACTTTTGGACTTCCGTCTCCTCAGAACTCCACCCAACAGACCAGCCCATCACAGCCCGGATCACCAACACCCACCCTGCAGCTTCCTCAATCCGGCCCAGGTATGCTGGTCCAGAGACTCTCAGACATGGGGCAGAGCTGTTCCTTGCTCTCCCTGTGCACAGCCGTTCATGAGGCAGTCGGGAGGCATGACGGGTTCTAGCCCTGGCCCACCACCTCGGCAGAGCCTCACAACAAGCCAGGCCACCCCCTCCTCACTCCACGGGCGCCGCCATTTTCCACTTTTGGACTTCCGTCTCCTCAGAACTCCACCCAGCAGACCAGCCCATCACAGCCCGGCTCGCGCGGCCATGGGTTCCTTAATAAATGCTTTATTTGGAGGTGTTTAAAAGAGTTTGCCTCCCGCTCGGCAAGCCTGGCAAGCTTCTCGTGTTGTATATGATATGCCAAATTCCAGTAACAATTATATTAGGTCATTCCCATGACTTAATATAATGGTTTGAGGCTCTTTGTGTTCCTGTAGCAAGCCGATGCCCCTGGCTCTACTGGCATGAGACAGGACATATAGAGATATTACTGGTGCCCGCTCTAGCAAATAGATGATCAACGGGAAGATCGTGATCGTGATCGTGAAATAAAAAAGAAAAAGAAACGCTATAAGAAACAAAAAAAAAGATTGGCTCCTACTACACAGTGCTGCTCATGACTAATAGGGTTGGCAGCCATGACAGCCGGGAACTGAGGGTTTCCAGAGATATATCTGGTGGTCTTCTGGGGCACGTGTGGCACTGGGGATCAAACTGAGGGCCTTGAGGGATGGGGTGATAGATCGTACAGCAGGCACGGAGTTTGCCAAGCACACAGCCAACCTGGGTTCAATCCCTGGCATCCCATATGATCCCCCAAGCACTGCAGAGCCAAGAGTAGCCCCTGAGCATAGCTGAATGCTATAATTCCCCTCAAAAAAATTGAAACTTGGCTTTGCACATGCAAACATGCCATTAGTCATCTGCTCAGGCCTAGGGAAACATTTTAAGATACACAAGGTAATCAGCATTTTAAAGATACTTTTAAAACAATCACTAATACAAGTTGTATTTTTAACTTCATCAAGTTAAGTACAATTTAAAAGTTAAAATTTCAAATGAGTTGTACAACAGTGCTTAGAATGCACACAAGGAGCTTTTCTCTTTAGTTTGTTTTTGGAACACATCTAGCAGTGGAACACATCTAGTTCAGGCCTTTTTCCTGGCTCTGCACTCAGAGCTCACTCCTGGCAAGCTCAGGGACCATATGGGATGATGGGGATGGAACCCAGACCAGCCATGTGCAAAGCAAGCACACTACCTGCTGTACCACCGTCCCAGTCCCAGCAAAGGAGCTTTTATGTTATTCTCCTTGAGCGTTGTCCTTGATTTTTAAGGCATACTAATAACTACTTAAATGAAGTCAAAAACATAATGTGGAATTTTTCCAACAGAGTAACTGTGTTTTACACTGTAAAATAGTGTAGTAAAACAATAACAAGGGCCAGGTAAGAGCCTCAGTGACAGAGCACATGCCTGCTAAATATGAGGCCCTGAACTTGATCCCCAGAACCACACACACACACGCACACACACACACACACCCCACAGTTCACACACACACACCACACACACCACACATACACTAGTTACACACACCACACACAGACAAAACACACACACACTACAGTTACAAAAGTGCAATGCATAGACCTTCAATATATTTCACCCTAACAAGAACCCTGTAGGGAAAAAAAATCAATCCTTATGCTGCTTCTGAAGCTCAGTCATGTGATAACTATTAAGAACTGCTTCAGTTCTGGGGCCAGAGCGATAGTCCAGCAGGTAGGGTGTTTGCCTTGCACACAGCTGACCCGGGTTCGATCCTGACATCCCATATGGTCCCCTGAGCACCGCCAGGAGTAATTCCTGAGTGCAGAGCCAGGAATAACCCCTGAGCACTGCCAGGTGTGACCCAAAAAGCAAAAAAAGGAAAAAGAAAAGAAATGTTTCAGCTCGCTCAGCCCCACTATTTAAATGTATAGCCTTCAACATACACATAAATCTTTTATAGCCTTAATATCTTTATCTATAAGATGAACATATCATCTTTCTCAAAGTATGGCCAAGATCAAATCCGTGCCAGAGAGCTAGAACAAGAGGTAAGACTTGCACAGGCTACAGTGGCTGCAACCCAGGACCAAATCTCTGACACCAGTATGGTCTCCTGAGCACTGCCAGAAATCGCTCCTGAGCACAGAGCCGGGAGCACCCTCTAAGCAATTCCAGATGTGGCCCAAAAACGCAAACAAACAAAAAAAAAAGGATCAAGTCACTAAGTATGAAATATCTGGGTCTTGTAAGTTTTCAATGAAATGCTGGTATATTTCTAGGAATTTATCCTACACAAACTTTTTGCTCAAATTGGAAAATTAAGAAGGGTCTGTACTTGGAAGATATTTCTGATCTACTGTCAAATCAAAAAAGGAAAAGAAAAGAAATGTTTCAGCTCGCTCAGCCACAGGATGGATACGTCATTCCCAACGTTCTCCCTTCTGAAATAAGACATGCCATCTCATCGGTAAAGAAGGGAACAGCACCAGGCCCAGACAAAGTCAGACCCGAACATCTGAAGAATCTGCCATCGGTGCTCATCAATACACTAGCTCGGCTCTTCACACGCTACCTGTCCGAATGCAAGGTGCCCTCCCAATGGAAAACCAGCAGGACAGTTCTACTGTTCAAGAAGGGAGACATTCATGACATCGGCAACTATCGCCCCATCTGCCTGTTGTCTGTCATCTACAAGCTGTTTACACGAGTCATCCTGAACAGGATTAGCAGAACACTAGATGAAGGTCAACCATGCGAGCAAGCAGGTTTCCGGAAAGGATTCAGCACAATCGACCATATCCACACAGTAACCAAGCTCATTGAGGTTTGTAGGGAGTACAAGATGCCGCTCTGTCTCACGTTCATTGATTTACAGAAAGCCTTTGATTCTGTGGAAACTGAAGCAGTCATCGAAGCCCTAGTCAAACAGGGTGTTCAAACCCAATACATCAAGATCCTTCGTGAGCTGTATTATGGATTCACCACCAGGATCTCACCATTCTACAAAGAAGTGATCATTGATGTCAAAAGAGGGGTTCGACAGGGTGATACCATCTCACCAAAACTCTTCAGTGCCACCCTCGAGAACATCATGAGACAATTAGAATGGGAAGGAATGGGAGTGAAGATAGATGGTCGGCAACTACACCACCTCCGCCGCTGATGACATCGTTCTAATAACACCAAACATTAGCCAAGCGGCACAAATGCTGGCTGACTTTGACCGAGAATGTGGAAAGGTAGGTCTACAGCTGAATCTGAAGAAAACTATGTTCATGAGAAATGAACTAGTTCCAGAGGCCCCATTCTCTCTCAATGGAACAAACATCTCTGAATGCAGCAGTTATGTGTACCTAGGTCGAGAAGTCAACATGATGAATGACCTAAAACCTGAGCTGCGCCAGGAGGAAGAGAGCGGCATGGAATGCCTTCAAAGGCATCGAAGAAATAGCTAAAAGGACAAAGAACCTCCGGCTCCGGGCACATCTCTTTGACTCCACCGTTCTCCCTGCATTAACATACGCCTCAGAGACCTGGGCCCTACGAAAGCAGGATGAGAATGCCATTCGGGTCTCCCAGAGAGGCATCGAAAGAGCTATGCTTGGAATATCACGTCTCACTCAAGTGAGAGAAGGAATCCGGAGTTCTGACCTCCGTCGCTATTCCAGAATCAGGGACGCTGTCTCGTTTGCCAAGGCATCGAAAATCAGATGGGCTGGACATGTAATGCGATTTGGAGACAACCGCTGGACTAGAGCCGTTACCGACTGGATCCCACGGGATGTCAAAAGATCACGTGGCCGCCCACCTACAAGATGGTCAGACTTCCTTGTTAAGACCCTGAAGGAACGGTTTGAGGCTCTTCATATTCCTGAATCAACCAGATGCCATTGGGCTACATTGGCACGTGATAGGGTCCAATGGAAATGTTACTGGCGCCCGCTCAAGCAAATCGATGAGTAACGGGATTCAAGTGATCAAGTGACTGTCAAATCAAAGAGAAAAAAGAACTCTAGAATACCATTTTCAATTTGACTAGTGTCCCACATTCTAGTACCCATAGTTTTCTTCCTCCATGCCCAACCGAGAAATAATTTTTTTTTTTTTTGCTTTTTTTGAGTCAGACCCAGCGATACTCAAGGGTTTTTACTGTCTCTGCCCTCGGGAGAATTACTCCTGGCACTGCTAGGGGGACCGTATGAGATGCCAGGGACTGAGCCTGGGTCAGCTGTGTGCAAGGCAAGTACCCTACCCACTGTGCTATCATTCCAGCCCCAATATATCTTTTTCTTTATGTCACTTCATTAACAATTTTAATTTGATTCAAATGCTATTTTAAGCATCCAATTCAGTGATAGTACAGTCACAACATTGTGCAATCATATCACTAAATGCAGAATATTTTCATCATTATAAAAAAAAATCCTACAAATACATAGGCAGTCACTCCCCCATGACTAGCCCCTAGGTTCTTGGCAACCCAAAACACTTTCTGACTTCATTTTGTTTGTTTATTTGTTTGTTTGTTTGTTTTGATTTTTTGGGCAATACTCAGGGGTTTCTCCTGACTCTGCACTCAGGAATTACTCCTGGTGGTGCTCGGGGGACCATATGGGATGCCAGGGATCGAACCCGAGCCAACATGGGCTGCCGCATGTAAGGCAAACACCCTACCCGCTGGGCTATCGCTCCGGCCCTGACTTCCAGTTTCTGCCTATTCTGATTATTTCAGTAAAACAGCAGGATATGGAGCCAGAGCAATAGTACAGCACTCAGGTTCAGTCCCCAGCATTCCACATGGTCCCGGCATGGCCAGAAGTAACCTCTGTGCATCGCAGGGTGTGACCCAAGATAGAAAAGAAGAAAGCAGCAGCGGCATGTAGTATGTACGCACCCTGCCTGCTCCTGTCAGTGCGATGTTTCCAAGGTTCATGCTGTAGTACTATCACTGCTTCATGCTCAATCCTTTGTGGTATGGTCATTCATCAGTTTCAAGATACATGGGTTCTTTCTACTATGAGCATTCATGTACTTTTTCTTTCTTTTTTGAAGGGCTAGGGGGTGCCTATGTTTGCAATTCTCTTGACTAATGTAAAACTTTGATGTTTAACTTCTTAAAGAAACGTCAAACTTTTCCAAAGCATCTACAACATTTTACAATCTCGGCAGCAATCTCTTAGAGTTCCAATTACTCCACCTCCTCACTGACAACTGTGACTGTCTTTCTTTTATATTAAAGCCATTCTAGAACATGGGGCATTATGTTATTATGGTTTCATGTTATGTATTTTCCTTTACATAATAATCTTTAAAGATGAACATTTTGGGAATCAAATATATTTGGTATCTTCTTGCTACTATTATAAATATATTTAACCTGTGACTTTTTTTTGCTATGACCTTATTAAATGAGTTATACCTACACATAGAAAACATCAAGGGCTGTAAAGATAGAAGAGAGCACATGCCTTGTATGGGACCAACCCCAGTTAGATGCCCCAGCACCACATGGTGCTGGGCGGGCGTCTACAGTGCTCCACAGGCCCTGAGCACCAACAGGTCCTCAGGCCCATTGGCCAAGATTCACTGGGTAAGGGTTTCCGGAACACCACTAAGGTCCAAGCAAAGATTCAAACAATATAAATTAGAAGTCTTATGCCCATTCAGTCCTCATTGGAGATCACAGTCACTTCTATTGTCTGTTGTTTTATTTTGGTGCCAGAGAGAACACAAAGTGTATGAGGCATATGCGCTACTGTTCAGTCACATCCCTGACCCCAGAGATCATCACTTGTAACTATTCTGTTTTTAATTCTAATGGTTAACCTTACTATTTAACTTTTCTTCATACCATTTCTTACCACATAATATGCGATTTATTTCTTGTCTGTTCTGATTACTGTCCAGCTCCTTCATTACAATGAAAGCTCCCGAGAGTAAATTTCCCTTTTCTATTCACCGCTCTAGAATGAAGACTAGTACCTAGAATGGATATTGGCACATGTAATGTAAGCAATAAATATATATTAAAATAAATGACCTAATAGTTCTTGATTTAGCGAAAGCTTTAAATATATTTTCTTGAGTTGCTCCCCAAGTGACTCAAAAAAAGGAATTTTGTTCATAAGCCCCTTTCTCAATGTTGGTTAAAATTTGCTGGGGCCGGAGCGATAGCCCAGCGGGTAGGGCGTTTGCCTTACACGCGGCCGGCCATGGCGGCCCGGTTCGATCCCCGGCATCCCATATGGTCCCCCGAGCACCGCCAGGAGTAATTCCTGAGTGCAGAGCCAGGAGGAACCCCTGAGCATTGCCGGGTGTGACCCAAAAAGCAAACAAAAAAAAAATTGTTTTCCTAAGTTACTTTCATAAAATTAATTTATCTTAACTTCAATTCCTTTTTTACTTCCTCTATAAAATTTAAATTCTTTGTCTGGGGGAGGGATTAGGCCACATCCTGTGGTTCCCAGGGCTTAGTCTTGACTCTGGGCTCACTCCTGGCAGGGCTGGGGGACCAAACGTGGCGCTGGGAATCAAACCCCGATTGTCTGCGGGTAAGGTAAGTTCCTACCCCAAATACTTGGCTCTGGCACTCAAAATCTGAAATCTTAATCTCCTCTCACCATTTCAATGTAAAATGAGAACTCTATAATTCCAAATACTGTTACCTTATATTAATCTACTACACATTTCTTTTACATTAACTAGGTGTATGTAAAACATTTATTTTTCCAATATATAATTGACATTCTGTTCACAAATCAATGTCATAGTTTATAACAAAATATAGATATTACTGAAGAACCAGGAAATACTAAAATTATTGATAACACATCAATTTGTGCCCTTCCCATGATTTACCATTTGTTTTTTTTTTCTTTTTTGGGTCACACCCGGCAATGCTCAGGGGCTACTCCTGGCTCTGCACTCAGGAATTACTCCTGGCGGTGCTTGGGGGACCATATGGGATGCCGGGGATCAAACCCGGCCAGCACAGGCAAGGCAAACACCCTACCCACTGGGCTATCGCTCGGGCAATGATTTACCATTTGTAATTATTTTCTTCACAGGTTTTATTTCTGAGTACACCAAAAACTCTATGAAAACAAAAATTTTACAAATACATCACAATCACATCAATGTTTATATATACTGATTGTAAAAGGGAGAGGAGAGAAAAAGATCATGGTGTTAAAGAGCGTCAAAACCATTGTACTTTATACATTAAGCATCTTCAAATAACATCCATTCCCCAGCATCAACCTGAAAAGGAGTTAATGTTAGAAATGAATTAACATATCCTGTAAACTCTTCCAGCCCTATCCCACAAGTGTCAAATAAAGGTTTTAGGTTAAGATAGTATCCCATTTCTGTCATTTGTCGTTGTGACAATAAATATTTATCGACTTTAATATAACTTGTTTGTTTTTAACTTGTTATTTTTTAAAAACCCTTCCATACTCGTGGGGAGAGCAAAAAGAGTTTGGAATTTCTTCCCGTAGTTTCTTTTTTTTTTTTTTTTTTTGCCTTTTGGGTCACACCCAGCGATGCTCAGGGGTTACTCCTGGCTCTGCACTCAGGAATTATTCCTGGTGGTGCTCAGGAGACCATATGGGATGCCGGGGATTGAACCCGGCCGGCATGAGCCGGCCGCATGCAAGGCAGGCGCCCTACCCGCTGGGCTATTGCTCCGCCCCTCTTCCCGTAGTTTCTTAGCAAATTTTCTTCTGAAAAAACTTCATTTTCAACTCTAAATATGAAGTGATTTCTTTCTCCGCCACTTAGCTAGCATATATGGATAGCCCTGATGTCAGAGTGAAAATAATCCACTTCAGGGCTGAAGAGAGAGTACAGCCAACAGGGCACTTGCCTTGCACACAGCTGACCCAGGTTCAACATCTGGCACCTTATACGGCTCCCTAAGCACTACCAGGAGCAATTCCTGAATGCAGAACCAAGAATTAACTCTGAGCACCACCAGCTATGGCCTAAAAACTCAAAAAATAAAAATAGTCCACTTCAAAGCCTCCAGAAGGAACCAAAACTACTATGATAAAGCAGGGGTCGGGGCGGCGGGCAGAAGCAACGGCCGAGGGGAGTGGGGCAGAGGCTCCGAGTGCCTACCTTGCAAACCTGCAAGCATACGGTCATGAGTGCAGGTCATGAGACACACACATGCCATATGCACAGAGCATGATCCTGGTGGCTCTGCTATTCAAGCCTGGTAGGCTGGGTGGTCTGTGATCCCTGGCACCACACAGAGCACACGAGAAAGTAGAAGCACAACAGCTATGAAGGTCAAATCTTTCCTACTTTCTTAACACACTAAATCACATTTCCCCAAAAACATTAACAAGCAATTAAAATCAAACAACCGAAAGACTGAGTTCAAACCAGGCCATAATTACATATTCATACCACAAAGCTTGTCAGCTAGAACAGAAATAATATGGAGAAATAAAATAAAAGAAAACCCCAGAATAATTTATCCCCATAAGAAAAGTACTGCTCCCAGAAAAGAAGCCTAACACCCACCTCCCCTCCCAGCCTGGTCTCTTCCCACAAGCACTCATTGTGCACTGAGAGTCTTGTAGTATAGCCAGGAACCAAAAAACTAAAATAAAATACTTCTGTGCATGACGAGTGCACACTAATCTTTAATTCCGCCTTCCCACAAACAGCTACTAGCCTAACATGCAACTGCAGCTAGCAGTCTCCCACACCTCTCAGCAACCCAAGTCTCCAAAGGAACACCAGATACTCATAAATCAAGCCAGAACAAAATCAAATCCTTTCATAGCAACACAGAAACCCACACAAAATAGCCACAACTAAATAAGCTGTCACAGGTGTCCTACGAGACATGAATAAGGTAAACCAGGAAATAAATCAGTCATTGGCATTTTATGTGAAATCCTGGCCTAAATCACAAAATTACTAGTTCACATTGTTGTCATGGGTTGGATTATACTCATCATTAGCCTTTATTATCAGAATATATTTTATCTTCTTTTTGGGGTCACACCTGGCAATGCTCAAGGGTTTCTCCTGGCTCTGTACTCAGGAATTACTTCTGGCAGTGCTCAGGGGACCATATGGGATGTCAAGAACCAAACCCAGGTCAGCCATGTGCAAGGCAAATGCCCTACCCACTGTGCTATGGGTAGGGCAACCCCCTACCCATAATACATTTTGAAATGCTGTATTTCAACATTCCTTCCTTTTTCTTTTTTTTTTTGGGGGGTGGCCACAGGCAGGCACACCGGCAGTGCTCAGGGATCACTCCTGGCAAGGCTCAGGGGATCACATGTATGCCAGGGATTGACCGTGGGTCAGTTGCATGCAAGGCAACTGCCCTATCCACTGTACTATCTCTCCAGCCCTCAACAATTTCTTACACAGGAAAGCGTAAAAGAATGGTGGGCAGAATGGAGAAACGTGCTCAGTGCTCAGGCCCAGCACTACTCAGGAACCCCAGACTCATCTCCTCAGTGCTCTGGCTGCTATACCAAGCAGTGCTGGGAGCCGTGCAGCTCTAGCGACGGACCGCAGGGCCTCAAACACGTTAAGCATATGCTCCACCACTTTGCACTAACCTTCCCCACTTCAGATTTTGATAATTTTAAAGATTCTATTCATTTAGCTAAAGACTTATAAATGTCACTGGAGGAGAGAAATATCTTACTATCTTAAGCACTCTTCCAGCACTTACTATGGTTGGTCTATTAAAAACAGATCTAATGTTTTATCCCAGTTCATTTGGAAGAATATCAGATTTTTACGTGCGTAACTTGTTACCCAGAAGTCTCCCTTTTATTCTCAGCAGGGCCCCTGCAAAGTGCCTTACAAGTGTGAGGCCACAAGTTCAATCCCCAGTGCCTCCCACATGTGCAGTCGTAGAAACCCTGTCTGGGAACCACGGCGCCAGAGCAGAGTCCGAGCACAGTCTGGTGTGTGAAAGCATTACAACGAAGAAGTGTGAAGCCCCCAGCCAGCCAAGACAGTGTGCAGGCACCACACCCAGTTGTGTGTGTAATCCCTGGTCATTGCAACAACAATAAAAATTGAGGAAAGAAAATTAATTATAAGGACCAAGGATGTGGTTCACAGGTAAAGCCTGTGTTGGACCCTTGCACTAGAAAAAGCACATGCAAAACACAGTCTCTTGAATGTGTTGGCGCCCAGCACTAGAAAAAAAAAATACTCTCTGTAAGACATATTTCACAAGCTCGAGAATATTATGTCCAATGAAGTTTAACTATGTACTAAAGAGAAGGATGAAGTCCATGAGACCGATTAAATGCTACCTCGAGATTCTAAATTATAATACTGTAGAACAGGGGAGAGCTCAAAGGGCTAAAGCACATGCTTTGAATGCTGGTTTAAGCCTCAGGTTTAATGCCCAGCACCACGTAGCTCCCTGAACATCCCCAGGAGAACCTAGAGTACTGAACCCACCAGCTGTGGCACTTTCAAGAGTGACCCAAAAGCACCAGGAGGAACTGTCAAGGGTTGGAATCTACCACAATTGTGTGGGGGTGCAGAGGCCAGGCAAAACAGCAAAGGGGCTAGTCTGTCAATTATAGTTGGAAATGGTAATGCTAAACCAGAACTGAGTATTGAAACTAGATAGAGATATGCATGATAACCCCTCAATAGGTGTTTTTCAAACGGCAATGTGCAATAGGAGAGAGAGAGAGAGAGAGAGAGAGAGAGAGAGAGAGAAGTGCCTGCCATAGAGACAGGTGGGTGGGGAGGGAAACAAGCGATATTGGTGGTGGGAAATGTGTACTGGTGGAGGGATGGGTGCTGCAACACTGTATGATTGAAATGCAACAATGAAGGGCCGGAGCGATAGCACAGCGGGTAGGCGGTTGCCTTGCATGCGGCCGGCCTGTGCCGCCCGGGTTCGATTCCCGGCATCCCATATGGTCCCCAAGCACCTCCAGGAGTAATTCCTGAGTGCAGAGCCAGGAGTAACCCCTGAGCGTCACCGGTGTGACCCAAAAAAGCGAAAAAAAAATGTTTATATCTAGTAAGAAAACACATCTAAAATACACTGAAAAAAAAAATGGGGGAGGCTTTTTGGGTCATGCCCGGCCTTGCTCAGAGGGTTAGTCCTTGCTCTGCACTCAGGAATTATTCCTGGCAGTGCTCACGGAACCATATGGGATGCCAGGGATAGAATCCAAGTCAGCTGCATGCAATGCAACCTTACTATCACTCCAGCCTCAGTATGGAAATTCTTTTAAAGAAAATTTCGGAAGAATAATCTAATTAATCCTATCAGTATACAAAGTTAGTATATATACATACTAACTACAGAATACAAAGTTAGTATGTTAAGAAATCAGACAGCAAAAGTTTTGAAAGCTAGGATGGATCCACTGTCTCCTTACACATATGCGTGTTCTAGTTTTCTTTCTTTGTTCGTGGTCAGAGGGCCACATCCAGCGGCACTCAGGGCTACTCCTCGCTGGGTTCTGGGGGACTTGGGGGCCTAACCCAGGCTTCACCATGCAGTGTTCACTCTAGCCTTGAGCCATCCCCTGGCTCTTTCTTTTTAACCATTTCCATAGTGAGAATGCGCTTTTACACTAGAGTTTAAAGGTCTTACTATAAACCGAGTGTAAACAGAGTGCCACCAAAATCAACCTGTGTTGATGGGTCAAGTTCCATGCTAATTGTTAACGTTTCTGTGAGCAAAATGGCAAAATGAAAAACACTGAAAGATATGAAGTCATTGAGAGGCTGATGAGACAGTGGCATGCAGTAGGTAAACAGCACGCCTTGCAAGCAGCTGACCTGGGTTCAAGTACCGCCAGCAGGAATCCCTGAGAACTGCCAGATGTGGTCCAAAAAACAAAAGTTAAAAAGCCTAAAAGTTGAGCATCCATCCTCAGCTTGTGAAAGGCATAGATTAGGTCTGCAATATGCATCAAGCGCATGACTCTAATCTGATTCTCTTCAAAACCAAACATACAGAACAGTAGGACTATAACTGTACGTATGTCTATCAGAAAAGCCTAAGAGCAGCAACCACACTGAATACTAGTCAGTCACTATTTCACTCTGTTTTTTCCCAAGGGAGGGAAAGTGATGAGAAACAGTTATAATCAAGTTAATTTAGTATTTAATAAGTATGTTAAAAGTTAACTGTAAGACCTATCAAAGTTCTCACCATGACAAATATCTTGTCAAGCAGATACTTAGAAGCAAATACAAGGTTATTAATCATAGCTTTTTCTCACTTATGTCAGCAATCTATGACACTCAGCTCCAGAGTCAAGTTCTAGGTTGTGTAGACTTCCCCAGTGACGCCAGTTCGAGCCAATATCCTCATCTCTGAAAATCTTACCCCATCTGACACAATATAATCAACACACAGTACAAAAAAGCTTACCAGATTAAGTCAAATACAGTGAACCAACAAATCTGAATTACCTCTCTCCCTATTCCTGTCCCCACCCCCAACTCTCTCTCTCTCTCTCTCTCTCTGTCTGTCTGTCTGTCTCTCTGTCTGTCTGCCTCTCTGTCTGTCTCTCTCTGTCTCTCTCTGTGTCTCTCTCTGTCTCTCTCTCTCTCTCGTAAAAGAACACCTTTCTAAAATCTGAAGATTGTTTCACTCTGGTACCAAAAGCCCTGAACACAAACCAGTACTGTTGGCTAAAATTAAACTAAACATTGTCCACATCAAGGATTTTCTGTGTGCTGAAACATTTTATAAATTTAGTGATAATTGTAGGTACCCAGTGTTCTGTTTATTTAAAGGAATAAAAGCATTTGTAGTCAAAGTGTCTGTCTGCTCCCCCATAAAATATGAAAATTTGAGATGTGCCAGCTTAAAAATGGCTACAAATCTTAAAACATTAATATTTTTCGATCTGATAATTCTATTTTTTTTTTGGTTTTTTGCTTTTTTGGGTCACACGGACAATGCTCAGGGGTTTCTCCTGGCTCTGCACTCAGGAATTACTCCTGGTGGCGCTCGGGGACCATATGGAATGCCGGGATCGAACCTGGGCCAGCATGGGCCGGCCACGTGCAAGGCAAATGCCCTACCGCTGGGCTATCGCTCCGGCCCCATCGATCTGATAATTCTATAAAACAAAAGCCACTAAATGATCCAAAGGATAGAGGAAAAACAGCTAAGGTATTTAATCAACTTGAAAACATTTTCATTAAGCAAAGGCACTTTATTAAAACGGAGAATAAACAGACATATGAGAGAATGCAAACCGCTCCAAAGAGGACGAAGCCTCATGCAGTAAGGTATTATACATCCCAAGTTGGGACACTTGCAATTCTACTGTGTGATGCCCAACTTGGAAATTTTTGTTTGTTTTTTTGTTTGTTTTTTTCTTTTGGGCCACACCTGGAAGTGCTCAGGGCTTACCCCTGGCTCTGTAGTGGGGGTTCACCTCTGCAAACACAGGGGACTGTATGTGACGCCAGGGATCAAGGCCAGGTTGTGCAAGACAAGTGCCCTACCCACTGTACTGATTCTCGGTCCCCCAACTAGAAGATTCTTCTCTGAACCCTCTTATCAACATGCTGCCCACAAAATACATATATATTTGTCAAACAATGTCTGACATACGAAAATTGTTTTCACAAATTTCAAATGTACATACACTTTATAGTACATACAAATTTACATTGAACGTGGGAAATACACATTTTTCAATTTTGCAACTGGCTTTGAAAATACACATATAATATGGTATAAAGAAAGTAAAGAATTCCATTTACTATTGTCAAAACTTTTCAAATGGGTACACATGTTACTTCTTTTTAAAGGAAAGAAAATTTTAAGGGCTGAAGCAAAAACAAAAGGAAAAGCCCCTGTATTTTAAGGTGCACGTGTCTTCCTTTTTGGCTCTGTTCTCAAAACCCTTGCCAACACCACACTTCCTGCTGCCACTACCAAATGTAGCTGGCACATGATATCAAGGCAGGCATTAATTTTACAAAATACATTACTGGGAAAAATCCAGATGCAAAACGTCTACTATCACTTCAGACCTAGGAGGGAAGATGGGAAATACTGTGGAAAAGACAAGACACCCACTGTATGGACAATGCATGAGCAAAGCATTATGTGAATTTTTTTTAACCTGAATGTTTCTAATCTTCTCCAATACACTTGAAGAATGGCACGCTGCCAGGCAATAACGCATAAGACGTTTGAGGAAAAGATCTTAGAAAAACAAATGCGGAGACACTTGAAGTCACAATTTCAGGGCAGCAGAGATAGTTAATTAGGTAATACAATTGCCTTGCATATGGCTGACCTGGGTTCAATTTTTGGCACAATATGTTCGTAAGCGGCCAGGAGTATCAGTGAGCACTGCCAGAAACAGAAATGGTCCAATTCCCATCCCCACCAAAAAAAAAAAAAAGTCATTCATCGACCTTATTTGGAGAATTAGATTCAACAAGCATATAGAATCAATTATTCAGTGTATGCTTAGGACAGACTCAAACAGAGGTTGAGAAAAAATTTGAAATAAGTGTAGTCCATAGGTGCCGTGGTGGTGGGTCTGGGGTTGACTAGTAGAAAACACTACTTTCTAAAAAACCCAGAAAGAGAATGCAAAAACAGAAATTGGCCAGATTCACACATAACAACCCAGACAAAAAAGGCCATGATTTCATCAATACCATTCCCATATACAGGTTGTAATGGTCAATACAGTTATTGCCGGCTGCGGGAGAAGGCAGGGGGGTGGCGGGTGGGAAATGAGGGTCTCTGGTCGTGGTGGGAACACACTGGTGGTGGGATTGGTGTTGAACGATGAATCTTTCTAACAACTGTAGTGTGAAAAACTTTGTACTCTATAAATCATGGTGTTTAAATGAAGTTTTTTTAAAAGGGTCATAATTTTATCCTCTTTGACATACCATGTTTCTCTAAATAAACTCTACCAAAGTATTTTTAGCACAATTTTTATACCTATATAGCCTACTGCAATATATCCTACTATAGAACTACAATCTTAACATTTAGTCCAGAATATTATGAAACTACACAACTGGCTATACAAAGATTCAAGTAGAATTTAGTGGTTCCTGAAATAATCAGGAAAAAATATCCATATACATTGAAAATTTTCTGAATTAATAGATTTTCTATTACGAAGTCTACTAAAGTAAAATTCTACAACTGGAATCAATTACTTTACACTGTGTTGCTTGGGATTCAATTCAAGGTCTCTTACGTGCAAAGGTAAGCGTCACCACTCTCTACCCTGCCCACACTGCCCCTCATTACCCTTTTTTTCTACACTTTTTACTCTTGGGGGCCAAGATAGTTCTGCAGGGTAGGCACTTGCCCTGCATATAACAAACCTGGCTTCAGCCCCTGGGACCGCATACGGTTCTTCCCAAAAGCACTGCAAGAAGGGATACCTGAACACAGAGCCATGAGTAAGTCCTGACCACAGCTGGGTGTGGCCCAATAACCAAAAGAGCAAATACAATAAAAATTGTACTCCATGATTGGAAGAATTCAAAACAGTACCTGGATCATGAAGCGCACTCACGAATATGAACAATAGGTAGATGTCCTCATTTTTTTAATTAAATATTTTATTATACCGCCATGAGATATACAATTACAACGTTGTTCATGTTTGGAGGTTTCGGGTCACATAGTGTTCCAGTACCCCGCCTCCACCAGTGCCAATTTCCCACCACCAATGTCCCCAATTCCCTCCCCCTCCCATAGCCTGCCTAAATGGCAGGTTCTTTATCTCTTTTCTCTCTCCCTCTCTCTCTTTTCCTTCTCTTACATGTTGAGTGAAATTAGTCAGAAAGAAAGAGAGAGATATAGAATGACTGCATTTATTTGCATGACATAAATATATCAGGTGGATTTCCATTTTTTAAGATGTACTTTTGTCCGTAATTTATATTTCTTAAAACTGGATTCAGCCTACATGTATAATTAAAATAGATTTATTTTTTCCTAAAAAATAAAGTATCATTCCATTTTGGAACTGTTCGCATCTTAACTGTAGGTGTGTAAGTTTTGAGTTTTTTAAATGTGATTCCCCCCTTTCTCTCATACTCCCTAGAAATGAGAAGACAAGGAAAATCATAAGTACCACAAAAGTTGTGAGTCGTGGCAAGCACCACAACTGAAAAGACATACAGCAGCATGGCCAGAAATGCAATCCCTGGTAAGCGCAAGAGTAGCACAGTAATCTCCAGCGCTACAACCAGGTCTCATGAGGCTCAATTAAAGAATGTGACTCCCGGTGTCAGAGGTGTAACCACACATAAAGTAGTGCAAACCTCAGTGAGAACAGAGCTAAGTGTGCAAGGACCGCAATCCGGCATGCAGCACCCAACAAGTCTAAGAGAGCTCCAGCCAAGTACGCATACTGCTCCAATCATCACATCTCCAACAATGAAGCGGAGAGGGAGCAAGCGAGACAATTAGAGAAATAAACAGGGTCCGAAGTTAGGACAGAGCATACCTTGCATGCAAACAATCCCAGTTTGATCCCTGGCACCCCACGGTCCGCTAAGAATACTCCAGCGTAACCCTACAGCCCCTAAGCACTGCCAGGTATAGCCAAGGAGGCCCCTAAGCACCCCCAAGGTGGTCCAGGTGATCCTGGCATCACCACCCCATGAAGTTAAATATACTGTAAGAAAAATACATAATCTCAAAGACTTAAAATAAAAAAAATGTAAAACTGCTCATTAATAATTTTTCAAATATAGTATGTGTCAACTTGTTAAAGTTGATATAAGATATGCTAGTTTTATAATATACATTATAAAAATTGTAAAATCTAAATTCCTTTACAGTGCACCTACCGAAATGTGTATTACCTATAAGCCTTGGGTTCTACTGGACAGTACTTCCTAGAGGCAGCTTACACCCCGCACAGGCGCCAACAGCTCGATGGAAAGCACAGTGGTCCCTACAGCGCTCTGGGCTCCTAAAGAATCTTCTCTAATCGTAAGCGTTCTACATTTGATGGTGACTGAATGGCATGATAGTGGTGGTGATGATGGTGTCTGACTCAATGCTGTCTGATATGAAGTTAAAGTTCTTAGCAGACTGGAGATAACACCTGTTATTTTGACTTTCCCCTAAGGGGAAAAGGAAACAGCAAAAACTACAGACTGTAGGGGCCGGAGCGATAGCCCAGCGGGTAGGGCGTTTGCCTTGCACACGGCCGGCCCATGCTGGCCCGGGTTCGATCCCCGGCATCCCATATGGTCCCCGAGCACCGCCAGCAGTGACTCCTGAGTGCAGAGCCAGGAGAAACCCCTGAGCATTGCCGGGTGTGACCCAAAAAAGCAAAAAAAAAAAAAAAAAAAAAAAACTACAGACTGGTACTGTACAATCAGAACCGAACAATGGAAAAGTTCCATATTTTCAGGCCTCACCCAGAAACTTTACCTGCCTAGTGTCTTACCTGCCTAGTGAGCAGGTGGAATATGGCTAGTGTGAATTTTAAATCATGTTTCAGTTAAGTAAGTGTAAGTGTAAATATCACATGAGGCTAGCAGCTACTTTCTTGCAGAGTCAGTACTGCTTCTAGTCTGCTCCGACTATCAAAAAATGTGTCCTTAGCCTCCTTCCTCACCAACTGTTCTTTCCCAAAACATATCGGGCTTGGGGGAGGACACTGAATACCCATGAATAGTGCTATTTAGTTTTCAATTCTGTATACCCATGGATAGTGCTATTTAGTTTTCAGTTCTGTATACCCATGGATAGTGCTATTTAGTTTTCAGTTCTGTATACCCATGGATAGTGCTATTTAGTTTTCAGTTCTGTATACCCATGGATAGTGCTATTTAGTTTTCAGTTCTGTATACCCATGGATAGTGCTATTTAGTTTTCAATTCTGTATACCCATGGATAGTGCTATTTAGTTTTCAATTCTGTATACCCATGGATAGTGCTATTTAGTTTTCAATTCTGTATACCCATGGATAGTGCTATTTAGTTTTCAATTCTGTATACCCATGGATAGTGCTATTTAGTTTTCAATTCTGTATACCCATGGATAGTGCTATTTAGTTTTCAATTCTGTATACCCATGGATAGTGCTATTTAGTTTTCAATTCTGTATACCCATGGATAGTGCTATTTAGTTTTCAATTCTGTATACCCATGGATAGTGCTATTTAGTTTTCAATTCTGTATACCCATGGATAGTGCTATTTAGTTTTCAATTCTGTATACCCATGGATAGTGCTATTTAGTTTTCAGTTCTGTATACCCATGGATAGTGCTATTTAATGTTTTCAATTCTGTATACCCATGGATAGTGCTATTTAGTTTTCAGTTCTGTATACCCATGGATAGTGCTATTTAGTTTTCAATTCTGTATACCCATGGATAGTGCTATTTAGTTTTCAGTTCTGTATACCCATGGATAGTGCTATTTAATGTTTTCAATTCTGTATACCCATGGATAGTGCTATTTAGTTTTCAGTTCTGTATACCCATGGATAGTGCTATTTAGTTTTCAATTCTGTATACCCATGGATAGTGCTATTTAGTTTTCAGTTCTGTATACCCATGGATAGTGCTATTTAATGTTTTCAATTCTGTATACCCATGGATAGTGCTATTTAGTTTTCAGTTCTGTATACCCATGGATAGTGCTATTTAGTTTTCAGTTCTGTATACCCATGGATAGTGCTATTTAGTTTTCAATTCTGTATACCCATGGATAGTGCTATTTAGTTTTCAGTTCTGTATACCCATGGATAGTGCTATTTAATGTTTTCAATTCTGTATACCCATGGATAGTGCTATTTAGTTTTCAGTTCTGTATACCCATGGATAGTGCTATTTAGTTTTCAATTCTGTATACCCATGGATAGTGCTATTTAGTTTTCAATTCTGTATACCCATGGATAGTGCTATTTAATGTTTTCAATTCTGTATACCCATGGATAGTGCTATTCAGTTTTCAGTTCTGTATGCTTCCCCACATACCCACGACCACTAGTTCTGTTTTCAGATCTTGGCAGTACTACGGCCATCCCCCCTAGCTGGCCTTCTCACTTTGCCTTCTCCTGCTCATGCTTTGTAAAAGAGAGATAAAAACTTGCAATTCTCTTTACTCACACTTCCAAGGTGTTACCATTGCCACAAGGCAAAATTCTAAACTCTAACATGATTTACAAAACCCTTGATCTACCTAGTTTGATCTGGGTAGATCCACATCAAACTGGATCTACCCAATCCAATCTCTCCTCATCTTTCCCCACTCCCTACACCTTCCAGTTCTTGCCCATGTTATTAACACAACATACCCAATTAAAATTACCTGTTTACTAACTTCCCTTCTAGTCACTAGCATCCTGAGGGCACAGACAGTATGTCTCAAACATTCTGCTGAGAAATGTGAAACACAGTATAGGAGTGGTACATGAAAGAAATATATTAAGCTTTTTCATGTGAGTGGGCGTTGCTTGGGCCACACCCAGCCGTGCTCAGAGCTTACTCCTGGCTCTACCATCCGAGATCACTCCTGGTGGGCCAGAGGGACCATACAGCCATGTGTAAAGCAAGTGCCCTACCTGCTGTGCCACAGCTTCAGGTATGATATTTTTCTTTTTATGACTTTCTGAGACTCTCAGACATGGGCAGAGCTGCTACTTGTTCTCCCTGTGCCCAGCCGCTCGTGAGGTGCCTAGGAGGCATGGCGGGTTCTAGCCCTGGCCTGCTACCCCAGCAGAGCCTCACAACAAGCCAGACGACCCCCCCCCGCCACCCCGACTCCATGGGGGCCGCCGTTTTCCACATCCAGACTTCTTTCTCGTCACAATTCCACCCAGCAGATCAGACTATCACTGCCCGGATCATCGACACCCACCCTGCAGCAGTTTTTTTTTCAATCCGGCCCAGGTATGCTGAACCAGAGACTCTCAGACATGGGGCAGAGCTGCTACTTGCTCTCCCTGTGCCCAGCTGCTCATGAGGCGCCCGGGAGGCATGGCGGGTTCTAGCCCTGGCTTGACACCCCAGCAGAGCCTCACAACAAGCCAGACGACACCCCCGACTCCATGGGGACTGCCGTTTTCCACATTCGGACTTCCTTCTAGTCATAACTCCACCCAGCAGACCAGACTATCACAGCCCAGCTCGCGGCCGCTATAGGCCGTGTGGTTCATCAATAATTGCTTTATTTAGAGGTGACTACAAGAGTATGCCACCCGCACAGCAAGCCTGGCAAGCTGCTTGTGTCGTATTTGATACGCCAAATACCAGTAACATTTATATTAGGTCATTCCCATGACCTAATATAAAGGTTTGAGGCTCTTTATGTTCCTGGAGCAAGCGGATGCCTTTGGATTCTACTAGCATGAGACAGGACATATGGAGATATTACTGGTGCCCACTCTAGCAAATAGATGATCAACGGGAAGATAGTGATAGTGATCATGATGACTTTCTGGTCTCACCTGGTGATAGACAGAAATGTGTCACCTATGTGGCTTCTGGAGGAATGAATCCTAAAAGGTCCAAAGAGTCTTAGAAAGATGTAATTTAGATACTTATGCATCACAAGATATCCTATGACATTTTCTTGTCTTTAATAATAAAAGAGCCGGAGAGATAAGATAGTGTAGGGCAGGGCACTTGCTTTGCATGTGGCGGACAGAGTTCAATCCCCAGACCCCCAAATGGTTCCTGAAGCCCCCAGGAGTAATCCCTGAATACGGAGCCAGGAGTAATCCCTCAGCACCACCAGATGTGGCCCCCAAGTATGAAAACGTTAAAGTAATTCATTTGTTACTGATTAGTACTTCATTTAAATTAGTCTTCTCTGAAAAGGTCCGTAACAGCAAAGTCTATCTCTACAAGGAGATCATACACATATAAACATGTGTATACATAGGCAAGTAGGTAGAAGCAGGGGTTGCCAGGGAGTAGAGACAGCCAGCAGAGAGAAGGAAGTCATCGACCAATAATTTTTCCCTCAATAATGGGGAGGTTTTATAAGAAAAAAATTAATAAAGAACTGCTGGATGAATTTTTAAAGCTATGTATTTAGCCTCTCAACATCCGGACTCCACAGCTCATCATAGCTCCACCCAGCAGAAGAGCTGATCACAAACCCTGCTCCTCAGAGTCCCACCCTACAGCAGTCTATTTCAAGCCCAGGTATGCCTGACCCAGAGACTCAGATACAGGGGGCAGAGCTGCTACCGGCTCTCCCTGTGCCCAGCTGATGATGGGGTGCCCAGAAGGGAAGGCAGGTTCTAGCCCTGACCCGCCATCCCAGCAGAGTATGAGGATCTCCATTTTCAACATCCAGATTCCACAGCTCGTCAGAGCTCCACACAGCAGAAAAGCTGATTTTTTCCCTTCATCAATAAATGCACGAGATGAGAGGCTACTAAAAGAGTATCCCACCAGCAGAGCAGAGCCTGACAAGCTACCTGTGTCCTATTTGATATGCCAAAAACTAGTAACAACTATAGTCCTCATTCCCATGACCTGAAGGAATGGTTTGAGGCTCTTCATGTTCCTGGAGTGAGCAGATGTCCTTGGGCTACACTAGCATGCGACAGGACATATGGAGATGTTACTGGTGCCCGCTCGAACAAACTGAACAATGGGAAGACAAGTGAAGTGATACAAGTGATGTATTTAGCCTCACTTACAAATTTGTAAAGGATTCTCTGGGATTGAGGAGATAGCTGAAAAGGCTAGAGTACATGCCTTGCGTGCAAGAGCTGAGTCCAATCCTGAGGACCAACTGGTGCCCACCCTCCTCCCGGAGGACCAGCACCAGCACCACTGTGCCCAAACAGAACAAACCATAAACAGACTCAAACTGCCTAGGCAAGGAGTACTGGAAGTGACCCCTGGAGGCTCAAGCATCAGAGACCCAAAGAAAAAGGTGTGTGTGTGTGTGTGTGTGTGTGTGTGTGTGTGAATACAGAAATGAAACAAGTAGATTTTAACATTCATGGTCAGTATCTTAAGTAAGGAATGAAAGGAAACCTTCTTAATCTAATAAAGGTTATGTGCAAAAGCAAGCAGCATATCTGTAGGGAATAGCTCTGCTGTTCTATATTTGATGACCAGCAGCTTATTTCAGACTTGGCAGCCTGCCTGGATCTTCCACAAGAGGAGAGAGGGCAAGGCATGGAAGGAGCCATCACAAGGCCATCTCACTGCTTCTCAGACTCCCTAATGGGCCATCATAAGATTGCCTCGACTCTTCCTGGATTCGGATGTGGAATTTAAGACCTTTCCCTTCTTAGAACATGGTTACGGAATACAAAAAATCACTTAGAAGCATATTAGGACCAGGCTCCTCATAAATAGATTATCCCAACTTCCCCTGTAGTCATCAGTTAGGTCTCTGTGTCTCTCATCCTTTTTTGGTGTGAGGTTCAAGGAGCAAGTGCCTTTAATTCATCTCTCCATTCTCACAGAAGAGATAAACTACCAAAATCTAAAGAAATCATTGTTTTTGTTTGTTTTTTTTTTTTTTTTTTTTGCTTTTTGGGTCACACCAGCAATGCTCAGGGGTTACTCCTGGCTCTGCACTCAGGAATTACTCCTGGCGGTGCTCGGGGGACCATATGGGATGCCGGGATCGAACCCGGGCCAGCACAGGCCGGCCGCGTGCAAGGCAAACACCCTACCCGCTGGGCTATCACTCCAGCCCCAGAAATCATTGCATCTTTAACAGTCGAATAAGTCAGCCATAGGCTTTTCCTGGTCTTGCCTGATGTGCAGGAGTGTCCATGGAAAAAGCTCTGTAATGTCTACTCAATTTTGCAGTACGTTTATCACTACTTTTATTTCTTTACTTGGGGATAAAGGGGGACCAGTCACATCCAGCCATACTCAAGAGATCATGCAGTGCATGAGTCCGTGGGCTCTCTCCGCAAAGCATGCATTCCAGTCCTCTGAACCATCTCCCCATCCCTAAAACTGCCTTTTAAGATACTGGGAGGCTCCCAAAATAAATAAATTATAAAATTTACTAGAAGGTGCCGGAGATATCATACAGAAAGCAGAGTGTCTGCCTTGCACACGGCCAACCCAGGTTTAATTCCCCACACCCCATATGGTCTCCCAATCCCCACCAGGAGTGATTTCCCAAATGCAGAGCCAGGAGTAAATCCTGAGCATTGCTGGGTGTGGCCAAAAAGAAAGTACCCATGAGTTGCTACTTTTCTAAGGTACAATGTTGATCATGAATCCCCTAACTTTAAAAAAACTTCAACTGCTACAACACAGTATCTCAAGATCCAAAGACACCTTAAGAATCACCTAGCAACTGGGGATGGAGCAATAGTCCAGCAGGTAGGGCATTTGCCTTGCAAGCGGCCCACCTGCGTTCAATCCCCAGCATCCCATAGATCCCCCAAGCAGCCCCAGTAGTTCCTGAGTGCATAGCCAGGAGTAACCTCTGAGCATTGCCATGTGTGACCGAAAAAGAATAAAAAGAATCAGCTAGCAAGCATTCATTCTGTGCTTAGAACCTGCCAGGGGATGCACTGCCTCCCTGAAAATATCCACACAATCACTGGAGAGCAACCACTTACGAAACCAACATGGGATAGAAGAGTGAGAGGGAGAAATAAGAACACGTAGTTCTTGTTTCTTATATGTAGTTCTGTGGTCTCATTTAATGAATTAAAAACCAACAGGAATCTGGGCCAAAGTGATAGTACAGCAGATAGGGCATTTGCCTTGCACGCTGCCAACCTGGGTTCAATCCCCAGCATCCCCGCATATGGTACCCTGAGCACCGCCAAGAGTAATTCCTAAGTGCAGAGGCAGGAGCAATCCCTGATCATCGCCAGGTATGACACCCTCCCCAAATAAGCTAAATAAATAAGAGGAATCATATGTTTAGTTTGGCATGTGTTGATCTTAAGGAGCATCCAAATGGAAATACAGGTTTTCCTTATGCTCCAAAAGTACAACATTCCTATTTAGTATGATGTCAGTTATTTCAAGGTCTAGGAATGCTACAAAATTATTCTACATCAATTACTGGTGATAGCATTCCTAGAATCCAAAAAATAACCTACCAAATCATATCAAATAGCAGCGTTTACTTTGGGATTGGATGAGAGACCACATAGTAATTGTGGTTCATAGACAGGAGAGAGGCATAAATTGAAGACAGAAAAAGGAATAATGCATATGGAAAAAAAGAAATAGGAAGATATCAGACTATTAACAGAAACTCAAACACTTAATGAAAGGATAGACAGAGCAACAGAAGTGATTAAGAGTGCCTAGGAAAAAACCTGAGAAGAAAATCATAGAGCGATCTGAAGACCAAAAAGAAGTAGAGCTTTACAAAGGAAGGAGAAATGAACTGTCTCAAAGTTGCTATGGCAGGCACTCTTGAAAACAGCTCTGAATCTTCTCTGCCACCTCGTATTCAAATGTGCTCTTCTGAATTCAACCAAGTGTGTTAAATGAATTGCAGGACAATGAAAGTAATAAATGTCCCTTCAAGATTAGGTTATCAAAAAAAAGTTACCAAATGTTACCAAAAACTAATCTCTATCTTCTCCTTTATCAACCAGTCTAGAAGCCTGGGACCACGTCGTGAGTAATCACTATGCAAAAATTCCAAGGGCAGAGAGTACACAAGGACTGAAAACATCCACTGAAGCTTTAGCTGAATGCAGCCCTGGCCTCAACAACCAACCTCAACTGTATAAGTAACCCTTCCTGCAGGCAGCCAACAGGGTCCAATTCCTGGCACCCCATTCTGTTCCCCAAGCACTGCCAGGAGTAAACCCTGAATGCAAAGCCAGGAGTAAGCCATTAGCATCACCATGCTAATGACCCAAAAACCAAAAAAGAAGAGTTTGGGACAATTTGAGCAAAGCAACAGATAACTATTACTTAACAAATAGCTACTAAGAAGCCAAATACAATTATAGTAAGACAACAACCACTTGGCTTTAAGGACATCAGTAATTCCTGCAAAGCAGAGTCAGTGAAATTAGTGAAAAAAGCAGAATCAGTAAAGAGAGACATGGCAAAAACAGCTTGAGAAACAAATCAGGAGGTGATGAAATAGAGGCCGACAGCAAATATAAACAAACCTTTCCCGAAAGTTTGGCCATCCAGCACCACTGGGTGCAAAGAGCACTGCACCTCTGGGCAGTGCCACGTCTCCAAGCCCAACAAAGTATTACGGGGAAGGTCCGTCACCAAAAAGAGCTCTAACACAGAGGGCAACTTAGCACAACGCAATATGGAGATGAGTCTTTAGAGAAACTCTGAAGTCTGAGCAGTAAACGAAACAGTAAAAACGGAAATCGCTGTCCTGGAATTTCATTCCATGAAACTTCTCAAAATGCTCATTGCCTGTTTTAACTGGTTTTTCCAAGGCTATCTCTTCCCAAGCAGCCCTTTCAAACGAAAGCTCTGCAGTTCCTCACATTCCACACCCTGCATTGGGAAATCAGGCTGGGTCCGTCACTCCTCCAATGTCATCTCCAGACTGCTAGTCCTTGTATCTCTGATTCTCTTGTTAGATTATGTGGCAAAATATCCTGCCTCTGCCTCTTCACCTCCACACTCAGTGAATATACACGGCCACTGCTTTCAAACCGATTAGTTATCTAGTATCAGCTCCTCAAATCTACAAACCTCAGTAAAGGATCTCTGTTCTATCTCTATTCCCTGCGCACAGGCATTCTTATTAACTTACCTGTTATTAGCCATTCATTCACAAATTCTTTAACAATTATTATTTGCCCGAAAAAAAATCACGATACTCCATGTCCTACTGAAATCTAGAGCACACTTTTCATATTTTCCCAAAAGACAACATGAAAAGATGTAAATTCATACCATATTCCAACAATCACTATTTCCCTTAAGGCTTCTTAGAAAAACTACTTTGAACTCACCCGTTGTAAAAGCTTGCCCAGAGTTCAATGAGAACAATCCATAACCGTCACTGTGCTGCCTATACCGTAACTTCTAGTCACAGAGGCGATTTAATTTTAGCAAAATTAACAATTCATTATCTCAGTCACACTTGCCACATATCAAGTGTTCAGCAGGCACAAGTGATGTGTAGCTACCGTACTGCACAGTGAAGATATAAAACACTCCAACGCCACAGAGAGTTACACTGGGATAGTGCTGTTCTGAAATTCGTGGTATGCACTTCCTTTCTCCCAGAAAAAAAAAAACCTCGAATGACTGAGGTGGGGGCGGGTGGAGGGACACTAGAGAGCGGTCAGCAGCGCAGCGGCTAAGGCATGTGTGCTTCAGGTGGCTGACCCAGATCCGATCCCCGCACCTTTAGAGCCAGAAATGATCCAGAAGCAAGCCCAGAGCATAGCTGGGTGGGGGCCCAAAACAAACAAAAACAAATGTCAGGTGGCATTTTTCCAGTCTCCTGAGAATTCTTTAGGGTTTAACAATCACCTAAGAAATTCAATAAAGGGACCAGACAGTACAGCAGGTAAGACGCTGGCCTTGCATGAGGCCAACCTGGGTTCCATATCGTCACCACCAGGAGTGATTCTTGAATAGAGTCAGGAATAACCCCTGAACACTGCTGGATGTGTTGCCAAAAATACAAACAATTATAAAAGAAATTCAATACATCAGGCACCTCCATCTCCATCACCATGAGTACTGCCACATCACCATCAGGACAGCTTTTTATTAAGAACCTACTACATCCCAAGCACTTTATGAGTATTACCTCATTTCTTTTTGTTTTTCAATAACCACATGAGCTATTGTGTGGTTACTAATAATAACCACAATAACATAACTAGTATCCCATTTTATGAATGAGAAGATTAAGACCAGACAAGAGGGTAGTGAGATGGTGCCGGAGGCAAGGTGGGTGCCTGCATGCGAGGCTACTCCAGTGTGAGCCGCGGTCTCTCAGGTGGTCCCGCGAGGGCCGGGGTCACTCCAGAGCACAGTCAAGTCGAGCTCCTACCCACCTCTGC
The DNA here is from genome assembly GCA_021461705.1 of Cryptotis parvus. Classification (NCBI taxonomy): domain Eukaryota; kingdom Metazoa; phylum Chordata; class Mammalia; order Eulipotyphla; family Soricidae; genus Cryptotis; species Cryptotis parvus. The sequence goes on along the minus strand of JAJIBD010006762.1, from coordinate 17,280 downwards.
ATATGGCCCAAATCCACAATCCCCCAAAAAAGTTCTAGACAAAGTCATCCAAAGTGGGAAATAACAGTAATTGATAAGGCTATGAAGGAGGCTGGAGCAACAGTACAGTAGTTAGGTTGCTCGCTCTTACCGGCTAACCCATGTTCAATTCCAACATGTATGTCCCCCAAGCTACACCAGGAATGATCCCTGAGCACAGAGCCAGAAGTAAGTCCTGAACACTGGGTATGAGAAATAAAAAAGACTATAAACTGATCGTTTTGCTTTTTAATGGCAACACTTTACATTATTTTTGTTGTTTTGCCTTTTAACGGTAACGCTTTACAAGGAGTACAGGGGTATCCGTGGCAGAGGACGACTGAATCCCAGGCACCACCCAAACCCAGCAGCACCCACTTGCCAGAGTGATCGCGATGGCATATGACCCCAGCATCTCAACATGTGTATGTAATCTCTGGCAGCCAAAGTGTGCAAGCACTATACACAGATGTGCAATCACAACAGCAACAACCGTGTAAGGTAAAACGCAAATCATGCTCTTTAACAGAAAGGACGGATGATACCAACGCCTCACGCTGTCCTCCACATTCCAGTCAGAACTGTTTTCACGTCACTCAGTTGGACCTTCCGTTCTCTTCCCTTTGGGTTCTGTCCATGCCATTCCCTCTGCCCGCCAGCCTACTCACCCCAACCTCGTTAGATTTCATTTTGCAAGCCTCAGTTAAAACTCAGGACCTCATACATGCAAGGCAAGTATTATACAGCTGAATCACATCCCTAGTCCCTGCCTTCATCCTTTACATTTGGACAAATTCTTGAGATCCCATCTCAGAAACTAGAAGCGATAGTACGGTGGTAAAGGCACTTGCCTTGCAGGCAGCCGACCTAGGTTCAATCCCCAGCCAGCATCAGGATTCAATCCGTGAGGCCCACCTGAGCACAGGGTCAGGAGTAAGCTGGAAGCACTGCCAGGTGCGGTCCAAAAACAAAACAAATCACAACTCGATCACTCCACAATCCATTTCAGGCTCATCCTACAAAGCCTATTATCTATAAAAGCTGAGTATATCACCTACTGAAAAATCTCACTTACCACAACTGACCACAAATTCATGTTAACTTTTCCTCCTCTCCAGACAGAACTTCTTAAAATAAAGAACTCAAGAATATTTCAGTGGCATATTCAGTGGCAAACCTGAAACAGGTAAGCCCAAAGATCAATGCTGGTTTCACAAGTATGAATATATCAAAAAAATATGAATTCTACATTTAAGTGCATGAATTGTATGGGGTTAATACTCAATGAAAGCTGTTAATTTTTTTTAAAAATAGGGGGCTTGCAGTGTGCTAGATTTAAATTATGAAAAAAAAGTTCATATTTTGTTTATGAAACAAACTGCCTTTATTATTTTCATGAGTCTGCAGGCATGGAAGTTAAAATACTTGCAAAGGGGCTGGAGCGATAGCCCAGCGGGTAGGGCGTTTGCCTTGCCGCGGCCGGCCCATGCCGGGGTTCGATCCCCGGCATCCCATATGGTCCCCGAGCACCGCCAGGAGTGATTCCTGAGTGCAGAGCCAGGATTAACCCCTGAGCATCGCTGGGTGTGACCCAAAACCAAAAACAATAATAATAATAATAATAATAATAATAATAATAATAATAATAAAATACTTGCAAAACACTCATGCAATTTTGGGGCGGAGTGATAGGACAGTAAATAGGGCATTTTCCTTGCATGCGGCCAACCCACATTCAATCCTGGACATCCCATATGGTCCCTGGAGCACCACCAGAAGTAACCCCAAGCCTCGCTGGGTGTGCCCACAAAAATCAAAAAATAATCACTTGTCACTTGTCTTACCACTGATCATCAATTTGCTTGAGTGAGCGCCAGTAACATCTCCATTCGTAGGGAATGATGTTCATTGTTACTGTTTTTGACTATTGAATACACCACAGGCAGCTTGCCAGGCTCTGCCATGGCTCTGGGTTCATCCCAGGGGGCCCAGTCTTTTTCTATGTCAGACCATCAACCATCCAGGGCCCACAGGGCAGAGCCCTGGGTATAGACAAGCCTGTTTCCTGTCTGCCACCTGCTGACGCAGCTGGGCAACACAGCCACACCTTCTCTCTTTGAGAAAAAAAATAATAAAAAATAATAAAAGAATTATCTTTTTTTTTTTTGCTTTTTGGGTCACACCCGGCGATGCTTAGGGGTTACTCCTGGCTCTGCAGTCAGGAATTACTCCTGGCGGTGCTCGGGGACCATATGGGATGCCGGGGATCGAACCCGGGCCAGCAAGGGCCGGCCGTGCAAGGCAAACGCCTACCCGCTGGGCTATCGCTCTGGCCCCTAAAAAGAATGATTTTTAAAAATTTAAAATATGTACAAAATTTTAAAGCAGCTAGGTGGCTTTTTGTGTGTGTGTGTGTGTAAATTTTTACATAAAATTTCACTGACTGGGAACCAGCAATGGAAATTGCTTTCAGGAAAATAAAGAAGGCAGAGAGACTAACTTCTCTCTTGGTACTCTTTAAGTCATCTGGCTTAGTACATGTGTTACCTATTTTTTAAAGAATACATTGTACTTAGTTCCTGCTTTAGTTAATCCCAGGCTATTTTGCTTCTAAAAGAATAAAGAATGATGAGGCCGGAGCAATAGTCCAGCGGGTAGGGCGTTTGCCTTGCACGCGCCCGCCCATGCCAGCCTGGGTTTGATCCCCGCATCCCATATGGTCCCTAAAGCACCACCAGGAGTAATTCCTGAGTGAAGAGTCAGGAGAAACCCCTGAGCATTGCTGGGTGTGACCCAAAAGAGCAAAATAAATAAATAAATAAATAAATAAATAAATAAATAAATAAATAAATAAATAAATAAATAAAGAATGAATGAAATATACCTATATATGCTGGTAGGGACAGTAAAAATGTGTCCCTATCTACTAAATGTGAGATGAGACCAAGGTGATTCTTACCTTGGTCTCATCTCCCATTCAGTCATTTCTCTGTTGCTAGACATTCTAATTAAGCAGGATTCTCTTACCCAACAAACTGACACATCTTTAAACAATGACACTTCTAGTATATTATACTCCCCTGTTTTCCTAACTCAGTGATCTCATCAGCCTCTTTTGCTGGATCCACTTATTTCCCGTTTATCTAGAAGGTAAGGGCCATGAAGCAGAGATTTACCAGTTTTATTGGCTGCTGTGTCCCAAAGGCTGAACAGTCTTGACAACTACACACAAGTGATGAATGACTGAATCAGAGCCAAGTCCTGAAGTTAAGAGTCACAGAATTAAATTATAACCACATAGTTTTTATATTAGAGTCACTTTATTGCATTTCTCTAACAGTTGATCATCATTATACTAATTGTTATTTGAATACCAAAATATTCCATTTTCTGATCTCCATCAATGTTCTTGATGTAGTATAAAAAGCAGTCATGACAACATTCCCTTTTCTCTAACATAAAAACTGAGTTAAGAGTCATACTTCTTTAGCAAAAAAAAAAAATTCTGGGGCGGAGCGATAGCCCAGCGGGTAGGGCGTCTGCCTTGCACGCAGCCGGCTCATGCCGGCCCGGTTCGATCCCTGGCATCCCATATGGTCCCCGAGCACTGCCAGGAGTAATTCCTGAGTGCAAAGCCAGGAGTAACCCCTGAGCATTGCCGGGTGTGACCCAAAAAGAAAAAAAAAAAAAAAAAGAGTCATACTTCTCTAAGACTTTAGTAATGAACAGTAAAAATAAAATCTCCACAGACAAGAATAGTGCAGTAATAGCAACAAGTGACATATCTGAAAAAAACCTTTTCTTTTAGAGATAAGATTCTTACACAGAAACAGATCACATCTACACTTAGTCCAATTCATGCAATTCCATTCCTACAGTGAAAAGAAACATATACTATGGTCAGTCATACATATGTCTTTTAGCTATATACAATGTTTCTGCCACTATCTTAATCTGAATTTGTTTCAAAGTGTATCCAACGAAGTCAAACTATAACTTAAAAGCCAAAACTAAATGTGTGAATTTTTTCCCTTCTAAGTAATCCAAAAATCACAATTATTCATTATATCGACCTACAATTCAAAATGTCCAAAGTTAATTAAAGCTTCTACTTATAAATCAGACCACACTGTTTTATCTTATAGCTATTACGGCATCTGTTTCTGTAAGTCTCTTCAAGCAGATATATTTTCTAGAAGATCAGTCTGTTCAATTAAGCAAGCATGTGAAAAGGCAAGGATCTGGAGCTACTGCCAATCACACTGGTAAACTGCTCTCTTGGGTTACAGGAAAGCATTTCTCTGGCTATGCTCCCAAATAAATTGAGTAAGCCTCAAGAAAGTCATTGGTTAAATTCCATTTCATGACGGTTTCTCTTCCTCCATAAATGAATTATTGAGTCATACCTACTTCCATGCATTACATAATACATGTCCATCACCGGACCTGTCTTCTAATCAAGAAACAGTTTAAAAGACACTGATAGGAGAGATCAATGGCGACTACAATAAGGAGAGAATACCAAAAAGCTCTAATTGAATTAGCTAAGTTGTGAAACATTTATGTGGGAACACTGATCTGTTTACTCTTAGTAACAGTCACCTATGAAGTGAGAGGCACATGCCCAAAATGTTATCAAACACTATTCTACAGCCCTTCACTCCAAGGACATTTTCTGTCACGCACGTGTCTGATACAAACATCTGCAACTGAGAAATAATCTCCAATAATGATGTGTTGAACAGAAAATACACAAGCATCAAGGTCTAATCCCCCACACACAAAAAAAGTTCTGTAAAAGACACCTGTGCTTTAAATCATTTAAGCATTTTCATGTCATTCGCTCCCAAAGAACTATTCAAGTTGCTCGTCTTTTTTTTCCTTCAGCCACAACCACCTGCAACTATTACACAGAAATATGTCGTGCAAAGCAACCACCTGATTGTCAGGCCAAGTTACAAAGAGGTAGTACAGAGACCGCTTAGGCACAGAGATCAGTCTGGAAACACGGAAGGGACCCACCCCTCACGGCTGCTGCCACAATGAAGTTGACTTTACCCTAAACCTCAGGTCTGGGGTGTAAAACTTCAAATGCGTCCTCACCCCAGGAACATCCTCCTCCGACCCGACTTCCCGGCCCCACCAGGAGAATAATAATAATAATAATAATAATAATAATAATAATAATAATAATAATGATAATAATAATTTTGTCTAAGATCAAGTGTAGCATCTGTTCTTGTCAGTTGATCGGTATAATAATAATAATAACAATAATGTGAGATCTGGTCCACTGGGCTCTCCAAGGGCTCGGAGGCGGCCACCCCGAGTCACCTCCTTCCCAACACAGCCCTCGCCTCCCACCTCACCATTTGACTGAGGAAAACATCACCTCTCCGCCTTTCCCATCAGTCATCTCCAAAGCCACAGACCCAGCCGGACCGCACCCGACCTCCTCCCGGCTCCCCGGCGTCTCGCGCTCGCCCCTACCTGGCCCGCCACACCACGCTCGCACACCTTGCACCCCTCGGATCTGCCGGGGCACCCCGCACGCCACCCCCTGCCCCACACACACACACACGCACACGCACACGCACCCCAGGCGCCTCAGCTCCCGCCCAATGCCGGGGTGGAGCCCGCCGGTGGGCAGGGGTGGGTGCGGGCGGGGTCCGCCCCTCCCCGGACTTCCCCACCCCCGTCTCCGACGCCCCCGGCCCCCTCGCGGCCGCCCCGGTGGAGTGTCGAGGGGGAGGGGGTCCCGAAGCCTCACCTACAGCTCCGCCCCTCCCCGGGGGCGCGCTGCCCTGCCCTGGCCAGGGCCGTGAGCGAGAAGCGGGCACGGGAAGGCGGACGCCTCGGCGCCGGCGAGCGGCGGGACGCTCAGGGGCCGCGCGCCTTCCGGGCTGCCGCCGCCGCGGCCGTCTCGCCCCGCTCAGGGCCGCTAGCGCTGTGGCCGCTGCCGCTGCCGCCCGGGCGCCGCCGCCACTACCGCCGCCGCCACAGCCACAGCACGGCCCGGGCGCCCGGCGACGTCACCGGCCCCCGCCCCTGCGCGAGACACCTCGCCCCGCCCCCGGGGCGCGAGACGCCGCCAGCCCCGCCCCCGCCCGCCCGCGCGCCGCCCCGCCGCCCGGCTCCTCCGGAGCGCCGCTCTGCCCACCGCAGCCTCCCGGGAAGGCGGGGTGCGGGGCCGGGAAGCCGGAGTGACTCAAGGCGCCGGCGGCAGGTCGGCGCCGAGGGCCGAGTAACGGGCGCGCGCACAGACTCACGCCAGACACCCGCGGGCGCGCGCACAGACACCCGCGGGGCGCGCGCACCGGCACACGCCAGACACCCGCGGGCGCGCGCACAGACACACGCCAGACACCCGCGGGCGCGCGCACACACGCCAGACACCCGCGGGCGCGCACACACAGCCAGACACCCGCGGGCGCGCGCACAGACACACGCCAGACACCCGCGGGCGCGCGCACAGACACACGCCAGACACCCGCGGGCGCGCGCACAGGCACACGCCAGACACTCGCGGGCGCGCGCACAGGCACACGCCAGACACCCGCGGGCGCGCGCACAGGCACACGCCAGACACCCGCGGGTGCGCGCACAGGCACACGCCAGACACCCGCGGGCGCGCGCAGGCGGGCGCGCGCGGCCCCTGCGGCCCCGGGAGGGCAGTGTCGGAGTCGGCCCTGGGACGCGGCGCTAGGTGGGAGCGTGGAAGGACGGCGTTTGGCTCCTTCTGCTTGCCGTAGGACGCGGAGGGTCTGCGAGCCCGGGGACGGGGCTCCCGGCGCCTCCCCACCCTCTCCCGCGCCGCGCCCGTTCCCCGGACCCGGGGCCCCGCACGGCCGCGCCGCCCTTTGTCCGAAGGGCTTTGGATTTGGGCGAACGCACGCTCGCTCTTGGTCTGGTGAAATGAGGCCACGAAGGTAAGCCATCTGATCCGCGGCACCTAGGGAGAGAGTTTAGGGGGAGTCGCGGAAGACCCGGGCCCGTGCGCATCCTGTGTCGGGGCGCGGCGCCCACGGAGACCAGATTGTGCGGCGCTCCCGGTGCCGGTGGCTCGCTGGCCGCCCTGCTGGGCCGCTGGGCCACGCCACTGGGACAGGACTTCGGGCAACGCAGTTTTCTTCTGAAGCCAGCCAGCTCTGCTGCACTGCATCCTGTAACGGTAAAATCTCTCTCTCTCTCTCTCTCTCTCTCTCTCTCTCTCTCTCTCTCTCTCTCTCTCTCTCTCTCTCTCTCTCTCTCTCTCTCTCTCTCTCTCTCTCTCTCTCCTCTCTCCCCCTCTCCTCTCTCTCCTCTCCTCTCTCTCTCTCTCTCCTCTCTCCTCTCCTCTCTATCTCCTCTCTCCTCTCACCTCTCTCTCTCTCTCTCTCTCTCTCACTCTCAAAACAAGCTGCTTTCTCTAGCCACAATTCTGGAGTTTTACAATAATTTCCAGGGCCCTTGAAATGGGGCTCAAGTCGTTATTTTACCGACGTATTCCTGACACAGCTAAGCAGTGTACTCTTCCTCATAGTCCCACTAACGTTTTCCGTCTGTGCCCAGAAATCACGTTGATGTAGTCGCCAGATTCTGCTGTGAACTATGCAAGTGTGAAATCTCCTCATGCCCAGGCGTTCTGTTCCCGCAAGCACCGCCCGACAGGCCGTACAGTCGCCCCCTTCAGTACATCTAACATACGGCTCCCCCGTTGTCAGACTGCACTGCCAGGATGGAGCAGCCAAATAAACGGCCTAAAAATACATTTTTAGAAAACATCTGGCTCTTAGGCACAAAATGCCGCCCCTGCCTACTCCTGACGCTCCTTCCCATGAGACCAGTCTGTGGTCCCTGAGGTCTAAACTCCCAGCAGTGGGGCGAGGTAAGTTGGTAGAAGAGGACCCTGCCACTCCTTGTTTTTTCCTGGCTTCCAGTCTGTCACTCTGTCACTGTCTTCCCGTTCATCGTCGATTTGCTCGAGCGGGCTATTTTGGACAAATCTTGGACAAATCATTGTACTTCCGGGCATACTTAATTTGTTTTGGGGCTTGGGAGTGCTGGAAATCAGACCGAGGACGTCGTTCGCGCAAGCTCAGCGCTGGATGAAGGAGCTACATCCCCGCCATGGGTCCCACCTTCTTTTCAGTAAATGAGCGACTGGATGTTTGAGACTATTATTCCTACAGTGTGTGGATCTGGAGGGTGAAGACCCTGGAGCCTATGGAGTAGCTGATCGCATAGCGGCACCTCCAAATTCCACAATACTGACAGGCCAGTAGGAGCACCTGAAATTAGATGGTAAAGTAGCATAGACACAAACTAAGCTCAAAAGAAAAACAAGTAACACAATAAGCAACAAATAGCTTAGTAAACCCCCACAGTACTTTAATGACCCCATTGTGAGATATTAACATTTTCACAAATTTTCTTTGACAAATCTTTTCAATAATTCTATTGTCTATTTGTTGTAGCAATATAAAATATTTTGTGCCAGAGCGATAGCCCAGCGGGTAGGGTGTTTGCACGCGCCGGCCCATGCTGGCCTGGGTTCGATCCCCGGCATCCCATATGATCCCCCGAGCACCGCCAGGAGTAATTCCTGAATGCAGAGCCAGGAGAAACCCCTGAGCATTGCCGGGTGTGACCCCCCAAAAATATATATATATATATAATATTTTGTGCCTGTTAAGGGGGGGGCAGGCTTAGGGGGTGGGGCAGGAAACTGGGGACAATGTGAAGGAAAGGTTACACTGGTGGCGGGAGTGGTGTTGAAACGTCACTTCTCTTGTCTTCCCATTGTTCATCAGTTTGCTTGAGTGGGCGCCAGTAACGTCTCCATTCGTTGGGAATAAGGTCCATTATTGTTACTGTTTTTGGCATATCAAATACACCACGGGTAGCTTGCCAGGCTTTTCCTGTAAAAACTTTATTATAAACAACTTTGTAAACCATAGTGTTTAAATAAAGTTTTTAAAAGTTTAGGAATAAGTTTTGGCAGAATATAGAGAAAAAAGAAAATCTTAGATACTTGTGATGAGAATGTAAACTAGTCCAAGTCTGTGGAAAACAACATAGCTGTACAATTAAAATTGCAGAGTTCTTTGCATCTCTAAATTTTAAAATTGAATTACTGTATGTTATTAGCAACTTCACGCTTAGGTTTCTATACAAAGAAAAAAAAAAAAAAAAAAAAATACTACTTCAAAAATAAATACATTGTGTTCATTGCTGGGTGTGTCCCTGGAGACACCTGAGCACTGTAGATTGCTCAGGTAGTTCCTGACACTACAACATCCCAAGCGCTACAACATCCTCAGGCCCATGCATGGAACCCACAATGCAGTTGACTGAGTTGCAGGAGGGGATCCTGGTACCCCTGAACACAACTTCACCCAAAACTACTGAAGGTCCAACCTAAATTCTTCTTACTGCTTATAGTAAAATGTAGAGGAAAGGACAGATTTAAAGAACTATTACATTAAAAAGAGATTCAAGGTTTAAAATGTAAAGATTTCAGCGGGGGGCCAGAGCGATAGCCCAGCGGGTAGGGCGCTTGCCTTGCACGCCGCCGGCCTGTGCCGGCCCGGGTTCGATCCCCGCGCCCCATATGGTCCCCCCGCGCACCGCCAGGAGTAATTCCTGAGTGCAGAGCCAGGAGTAACCCCTGAGCATTGCCAGGTGTGACCCAAAAAAGCAAAAAAAAAAAGATTTCAGGGGGCTGGAGCAACAGCACAGTGGGTAGAGCATTTGCCTTACAGCAGACCTGAGTTCGATCCCCAGCATTCTATATAGTCCCCGAGCACTGCCAGGAGTAATTGCTGAGTGCAGAGCCAGGAACAACCACTGAGTATTGCTGGGTGTGACCCAAAAAAAGAAAAAAAAAAAAGATTTCAAAAAATTCAGCATATTCTGATTTTCTTGAGCTGAAATACAAGGCAGGAGAGAGATTTGCTTTCCATTCAGGAGTACTATGTTCAATTCCTGGCACCTTATGGTCCCCTGAGTACCACCAGGAATGAGCCCAACCACTGAGCAGGAACAGCCCCCAAACATCTCTGGATTTGCCCCCCCCAACACTCCCAAAAAAATAGAAAAGAAAGAAATGTGTTTTGGAGAACACCAAGGTTGTGCCTGGGAAGTCATTTGATAACAAGACCAGGGGGTATAGCTTGTAGTTACTGAACGATCTCAAGAGAAAGATTGAAACAGAGATGGGTAAGAGGAGCAGGAGCTCTCCCAGCTTGAACTGATAAGAAGAAAGGACACATGAAGGAAGTCCATAGAACTCCTGGGATCCACAGCGCTTGGCATAATCACCTGACTTTAAATCCCAGTGATCACCCAAGAAAAGTGAGAGCTGATCCTCAGAGGGAGTCAGCGACCAGCATGGCAGCTACCCTCACCACCGGTGTGAGTACAGGTCTAAGAAGGGACGAGGACGCCACCAGTTTCATGAGCTAGGTGGCTCGGGATCAAAGGACCAGACCGCAGCCCAGGCCTTATTTCAATAAGGTCATATTTTGAGGGAGGTCTCTGACATACCCTTTCGAGGGATACAATTTGACCCCAAATACCAGACAAACTAACAAAGGAACTGTAATTTCACTGAACGTGGACTTATTAGCTAACACCTAAGGAAAGTCAGGCACAATGACAGTGACCAAAGAAAGTAGTGACTGTGGACAGAACTGAACAGGCCTCCCTTATCTTGAGCCGTACACTCCAAAATACCCCCCTCTTCCATAAGATGCTGGAATCCATGAGTTCAGGGGTACACCCAGCAGTGCTGAGGGCTAACGCCAAGCTTTGTGCTAAGAGATTACCCCCAGAGGTGCCAGAGGGCAACAAGTGGTCCTGGGGATTGAACCAAAGTCAGCCAGATGCATGGCTACTGCATCAACCCCACGTCCCACCCTCCGGTCCCTACACAGTAATAAAAGTCAGCCAGATGCAGGGCTACTGCATCAACCCCACGTCCCATCCCTCCCGTCCCTACAGTAATGAAAGTTACATGGTTGTCTCTCCTTGTCTCTCAAAATAGCTATTGTGCATAATGGGGGTTTTTTTGGGGGGTTGGTTTTATATTTTTTGCTTTTTGGGTCACATCCAGCGATGCTTAGTGCTTGGGGACATTATGGGATACTGACGATTAAACCCAGGCTGGCCGCATGCAAGGCAAACTCCTTACCTGCTGCTCCTACCTCCTGGCCCTGTACATAATATTTTGTATAGCTTGTTTTGAGTAACAGACCTTGGAAAATGATATCACTGTAAAGGGAATGACACATTGTACACATTGCATAATTAAAAACACTTAAAACTGATCAAGAATAAATAGAAAGTAACTTTTTTATAACAGAGAAGCAAGCAAGCAAACAGCTTGTCAGGAATATCCCAATATGTCAGAGAGAGAGAGAGAGAGAGAGAGAGAGAGGAAGCAAGCTCCCACTCCAGCTCACTTGAACTTTTGATACCAAAACCATACAAAGACAATGTATGGTTGACATTGACACATGACAGTAATCATATGAAGAGAGGTGCAATAGTATTGTTGGGAGCAAGCCAAAACCAGCAATGTATTTAAAACTAAGTTGGGTTTAACTAGGTGGACAAATGTGGACAAATACTAGAAAAACATCAATGCAGTTCACTAGTAGATATTTAGTCATACTCAAAGGCTAGTCCTGGCTCAGTGCTTGAAGATCACTCCCAGGAGTGCTTGCAGCAGCGTAGTGGTACCAGGCATCAAGTCCAGGCCCTCTTCATGCAGAGCTGGTGCTCGACCCATTGAGTTGTCACCCAGTCTCCACTTCATATCACTTGTATCACTTGCCTTCCCGTTGTTCATCGATGTGCTTGAGCTGGCACCAGTAACATCTCCATATGTCCCTATCACTTGCTAGTGTAGCCCAAGGGCATCTGCTCACTCTGGGTACACGAGAAGCCTCAAACCATTCGCTCAGGTCATGGGAGTAAGGTCTATAATTGTTACTGTTTGGGCATATCAAATACGACACAGGTAGCTTGCCAGGCTCTGCCGTGCAGGTGGGATACTGGCGGTAGTAGGTATGCTCTCAGTTTGTATATTTACTGATGAACCACGCAGCCGCGCACAACAGATCGGCTTTTCTCTTGGGTGGAGCTCTGACGTGCTGTGGAGTTCGGATGTTGAAAATGGTGGCCCTCATGATGTGGGGGGGGGGGTTCCTCTGGCTTCTTGCAAGGCTTAATTGGGATGACAGGCCAGGGCTAGAACCCACCTTCCCTCCCGGATGCCTCATGATCAGCTGAGCCCAGGGAGAGATGGTAGCAGCTCTGCCCCTGTGTCTAATGTCTTTGGTTCATGCATAACTAGGCCTGAAATAGGCTTTGCTGTAGGGTGGGTCTCTGATGAGCAGGGCTTGAGATCGGCTTTCATATACTGAAGAAAAAAAAAAGGTATAGTAATTATTCAGAAAGTATTTGATAAAATTCAATACATTTATGATTTTAAAAACTTAGTAAAATGCCAGAAAAGGTTTTCAATATAATAAAAAGCTACTTTAAAAATGAATAGGAGGGCCGGAGCGATAGCCCAGCGGGTAGGGTGTTTGCCTTGCACGCGCCGGCCTGTACCGCCAGGGTTCAATCTCCGGCATCCCATATGGTCCCCCGAGCACCGCCAGGAGTAATTCCTGAATGCAGAGCCAGGAGTAACCTCTGAGCATTGCCGGGTGTGACCCAAAAAAGAAAAAAAAATGAATAGGAGGGCCGGAGCGATAGTCCAGCGGGTAAGGCATTTGCCTTGCACGCGGTTGGCATGTGCCGGCCCGGGTTCGATCCCCGGCATTCCATATGGTCCCCTCCAGCACCGCCAGGAGTAATTCCTGAGTGCAGAGCCAGGAGAAACCCCTGAGCATTGCTGGGTGTGACCCAAAAAGCAAAAAAATAATAATAATAAAAATGAATAGGAGCATTGGGGCCGGAGCGATAGCCCAGCGGGTAGGGCGTTTGCCTTGCACATGGCCGGCCTGTGCCGGCCTGGGTTCGATCCCCGGCATCCCATATGGTCCCCCGAGCACCGCCAGGAATAATTCCTGAGTGCAGAGCCAGGAGAAACCCCTGAGCATTGCCGGTGTGACCCAAAAAAAAGCAATCAATCAATCAATAAATAAATAAAAACTTTCTTTTTAATCTTAGTGGGAAAACATTTAAAGCATTCCTTTAAAAGCAGGAACTAAACAAAACATGATTGCCTTCCAGTCAAACTATTTTTTTCCATTGTCTTAACTAAAACACATAGGACAAGAAATTTACAAGGATCTAAAAGGCAGCAACACCAAGTGCAAGAGATACTTCCAGCCAACCTGAGTTTAATCTCCAGCACCAAGCACTGCCAGGAGTGATCTCTGAGTGCAGAGCAAGGAGAAATCATAACCATGTGTGTAAAACCCCAGGAAGCACCAAAAGCAAGCATGAGTGACGCCAGTCAATGAAACAAAGAGGAAGGGGGAAGTTAAAAAATATATATATACATATAAAACCAAGTATATGGCAGCACGGAAGAGATAATTACTGTGGGTCGGATGCTTGCCATGCATGCAGCCAACTGGGTTCTTATCCACCTGCACCCCCATACAGTCCCTTAAGTCCTCTAGGAGTAATTGAGTAATTCCTAATCACAGCTTGATGTGGCATCCCGAAAAAAACAAACAACAACAACAACAAAAAACCAATAGATGGCGGTCAGAACGAATAGCACAGCAGTTACTGAATGCATGCCTTGCATGCATCAAAGCTGGCTCCTTCCTCAGCATCACCTGGTCCTCTAAGCATTTCCAGATGTGAGGCCTCTTGAGCACCACTGGGGTGGCCTGGATAATCCCCAGCACTACAAAACCCAATCAGCACCACATCCTTTGCCTGTGCATTGAACACAAGCCAGGTCGGCCTACTATCATAGGGAGGGGTCCCTGGGCCCCCAAGTGCTTCTTGAGAGCCCTCCTTACCCACCAAATAAAGCTGCCATATAAATATTTCAATGGCCTTGCCCCTCAGGCATAATGATGAAAACCCTATCTTACATTAATTCCCTTTACTCCGACTGGAACAATAAAGCCGTTATTTCTAGATAACTCTAGTTACCTCTAGATAACTCTTGACTGTCTGCCTTTCTCCTGTCTCACATCTCTGCAGCTCACCTACTGCTATTTCCTGGAATCCCCTCCCCTGTGTCAGCTTGCTTACACTGGAATCTTTGCTTAGAGTTTGCTTCTGGTAAAGCTCCAAATTGGACAAGGTCCAAGTGGAACTATCCAATATCTAATTGTATATTAGATTAGAATTTAGGGAGGGTCAATCTATACGTGAGCCTCCAAATAGTTTTTCTGGTAACGTATTACAGCAAGACAGATTGCCCTAAAGTAGTGTTGACTGATAGCAACCTTTGCATACATGAATGTTTGGTAACTCACAATTTCACAGAAGATTCAGGCGTATCTCAGCTGGACACTTTTTCTGTTCCACATGGCATCACCCTATGTCACCCCTCCATGGCATTCAGCTGCCAGATGAACTTTTTCATCCTGCACAGCATGTAAAGCAAAGCACCAAGATGAGGACGTGGTCGGTGTGAGTGGGCTTGCAAACCAAACACTGCAATGTTCAATGTTTAGACAAGATTTAAAGTGAAAAAACAGAAACGTTTGTGTCCCATGCTGTTCATAAGTCAGTGAGATGAAGATTAAATACTGGCATTGGATTTAGTGGTCTGGGCACCCTCAGGAACCTTGATGAGCATGATTTTTTCAGGTGGGGAGGAAAGTTCGGATCAAGGGAGAAGAGCATGGTAGGAATCAAGATCGTGAGTCCCAGCTATTATATGAAAATGTCTGCTAAAAAACAAGAGTGGGGAGGTATGTCAGGGAGCTGGTGGGGAAACATCATGGTCAACATTATGTTCTCCGAAGTTTCCAAAAAACAGATGAATGGATTAAGCAATTATGGATTTTTTCAAACATGATAACTTCTCAGTATCTGTATTGGGAAGCCGTAATACCAAAAAGGGAAAAGAGAGAGAGAGAAGGAGTGGAGACAGAAACAGAAGGAGGGAGGGAGAGAGAGAGAGAGAGAGAGAGAGAGAGAGAGAGAGAGAGCCTTTCATAGAGAGACAGGCTCTGGAGGGTTGGCAGGAGGGAACTGGGGACATTGGTGGTGGGAAATGTACACTGGTGGAGGGATGGGTGTTGGCACATTGTGTTGACAATGTACACTGGTGGAGGGGATGGGGTGTTGGTACATTGTGTTGACAATGTACACTGGTGGAGGGATGGGTGTTGACACCCAGTCATGAAAGCTCTTTGTAACTGTATCTCATGGTGATTCAATTAAAAAAAGGTTATAGGGTTTTGGGAACGGGAGTGGGGGTGGGGAATTACACCAGGTGGTGCTCAGGGCTTACACCTGGCAGTGCTCGGGGGCACCATATGGGTACCAGGGATTGAATCAGCTTGCAAAGCAAGCAACTTACCTGCTATACTATCTTTTTTTTTTTTTTTTTTTTTTTTTTTTGCTTTTTTGGGTCACACCCGGCAATGTAGGTTTCTCTTGCCTCTGCACTCAGGGATTACTTGGCGGTGCTCAGGGGGGGACCATATGGGATGCCAGGGATCGAACCCAGGCCAAAGCCGGACCGGCAACAGCGTGTAAGGCAAACGCCCTACCCGCTGGGCTATCGGCTCCAGCCCCTATACTATCTTTCAAGGCCCCAAGAAATTGTATTTTGAGGCCTGAGCGGTAGCACAGTGGGGAGGGCATTTGCCTTGCATGCTGCTGACCCAGGTTTGATCCCCAGCAACCCATATGGTCCCCGAGCACCACCAGGAGTAATTCCTGGAGTGCAGAGCCAGAAGTAAGCCCTTTGAATCGCCAGGTGTGATCCAAAAAAATATTTAATTGTGTTTTTAAGCACATGATGAAATACTATTCAGCTATAAGAGAAGGCGAAATCCTGCAGTTTGCTGCAACTTAAATGAAACAGGATGATATGCTGGACGCAGTGGGCTGGAGGAGGACACTCATGTTCTCACCCAATGTGGAGTAAAAGAACTATAATAAGGGGCTGGGAAGACAGTACTGGGTGTAGGGTGCTTGTCTGAACTAGCAGCCAACCCAGGTTGAATCCCCCATATCCCAAATGGTCCCTGAGCCGCCGAGGAGTGATCCCTGAGCACAAAGCCAGGAGAAAGCCATGTGCACTGCCAGATGTGACCCCAAAACCAAAAAAAAGGAAAGAAATCGAAGATAAGATAAACATAATAAAAGAGCGGCTTTCATCAATGGTTGATTAAAACAGTCATTGAGTATCTATAGAGTGAGCTTACTGGGGTGGGGGGTAAGAATGAATCTAGAGACAGAGACAGAGCAGTGCCGGTACATCATCTGATGGATTGCTGAAACACTGTTATAACAGTATCATATTATCACTGTATCACTGTCTTCCCGTTCATCATCGATTTGCTCCGAGGCGGGCACCAGTAACATCTCCATATGTCCTGTCTCATGCTAGTAGAGCCCAATGGCACCTGCTTGCTCCAGGAACATAAAGAGCCTCAAACCATTCCATCAGGTCATGGGAATGAGGTCTTTAATTGTTACTGGTATTTGGCATATCAAATACGACACGGGTAACTTGCCAGGCTCTGCCGCTGCGGGTGACATACTCTTGTAGTCCTCTCTAAATAACATATTACTGCATGTAATTATATAATTATTCTATGAGTAACGTATTCTTATATTGCTTATATAATATAAATCATGGTGTCTAAAATAAAAAGAACATAAAAATAAAATCGAAAGAGCCTTATGTTCCCATACACCTTTTTCTTGTTCCCACATCCCACATCTGCCATCATCCACTTTGGTCACTTTGTTTGAAGTTGTGAAAATGAAGGAGGAATACTGGCTTGTCTAATAACTTAGGATGATTTAGGGAGCCCAGGAATAGTCCAGTGACAAAGTGATCACAGTATGCCCGTAAGCTCTGCCACTGGAAATCTCAGCCAGGCACCACACAAAAAGCGTGCAAGCCCCATGACCGAGAGTTGGATCCATGCTCGCCACCACCACAATGACAAAAAAAGAACGGGTAGGGAAGGGGAATTTTAAAAAACCCGTTAAATAAGGACATTGGTGGAGAGTCTTGGGGCACGTTGGTGAGGGGTGGAGGGAGTGCAGTGACTTTATACATCAATACTTAAGTAGCAACACTCTGGTAATCATTACCCAAAATGTAATAAA
>JAJIBD010006761.1:0-19134 GCA_021461705.1 Cryptotis parvus | reverse complement strand
TTGTTTCATTATTCTTGACAATTTTTTAGAAGAATTCATAAATATTCCAAGCAGGAATAATACATAAAACTATTTTTTCATTTTGCCTTCACTTTTATTCTACCCAAATCCTTGTTTTTCCAACTCATTTTGGTTTCATTTATATATAGGAATACCAAGTGTTCTCTGTTTCTATTCTCCCATCTATAACTAAATATTGTGGAGTTCTGATTTCTAGCAGAGGAGATAATGGAGAGAGAGTGGCCAGAATTGTTTCCCTACTTTGACTACCTCCAAGGAAAACTCAGCTATCAATTTGAGTAAAGTTTGACTTTTCCTTCAGTAAAAACATTGAAGCAGTGTCTTTTACTTTGCAATCTTTCTTAAATGTTATGGCCAACCACGTTGAATATTTTGTATATATTACAAATGATGCAGTTCCCATGTTGAATATTTTGTGATTCTCTGAATATTATGCAGTTCCTTACTTCCTGATGTTCTCTTGAAAACCTACCTGCTTCTTCATTTCTATTTCATTGACTCTCTTACTAGTCCTTCAAAAGTTGGGCTAAGTTGCATGCTCTCCAGTAAACCTAAACTAAGGTTAAGTTAAGCTACTACAACTCTTGTTTATCTCTTTACAGAGTACTGGCCTAATAACATTGATGTGTTAAATCACTTTTGCTCTGTTGTGAGAACAGTCTCTTCATCTGCCACTTTTAACTATCTCTCAAAAGGGATTCCCACATGGTTGCCTACATGTTGGATGACTTAGATCCATACAAGTTAAAGGTTACTGGAGAATAAAGTGGGGCTCAGGGCAGACGGAAGAGGAAATCCTAGACAACCTAATAAATCCCTGTGCCTGTGTCTCTCACCTTCAGTGCTAGATGACTAATGGAATGATGATTCAAAGTGACTGAGAGTACTATTTAAAAGAATAAATTACACAAGTTCTGTTTTTAGAAAATTCTACAATATATGAGTTCAGCAAAATTTTGCATCCTTCATATTATTTATGAACTTGTTACAAATTTTTCTGAGTTAAGATGCATTTAATTAAGATACATCAAAAGTAACTTTTGATGCAAATTAATTATTTGGAAGGTTCCACCGAGATCTGGTCTCCACCCAGCAGACCAGACTATCACACCCTGATCATCGACAGCCACCCTGCAGCAGTTTTTTTTTTTTCAATCCGTCCCAGGTATGCTGAACCAGAGACTCTCATACATGAGGCAGAGCTGCTACTTGCTCTCCCTGTGGCCAGCTGCTCGTGGAGGTGCCCGGGAGGCATGGTGGGTTCTAGCCCTGGCCTGCCACCCCAGCAGAGCCTCACAACAAGCCAGACCACCCTCCCCTCCTCCATGGGGCCCGCCATTTTCCACATCCAGACTTCCCCTCTTGTCACAACTCCACCCAGCAGACCAGACTATCACAGCCTGGCTCGTGCGCGCTAGCGGCCACACGGGTTCATCAATAAATGCTTTAGTTAGAGGTGACTACAAGCAGTATGCCACCCGTACGGCAAGCCTGGCAAGCTGCTTGTGTAGTATTTGATATGCCAAATACCAGTAACATTTATATTAGGTCATTCCCATGACCTAATATAATTGTTTGAGGCTCTTTATGTTCGGCAAGCCGATGCCTTTGGTCTCATACAAGCATGAGACAGGACATATGGAGATATTACTGGTGCCCGCTCTAGCAAATAGATAATTAATGGGAAGACAGTGATAGTGATAGTGATTAATTATTTGGTTTCCAAAAGCTTGATAAATATGGAACATTTTAAGATGTCTCTAAGGTACATACAGTGAGATCTTATATAATTATATAAATCCATAGTTGTTTGAATGTGTTGGAGACCTTGCTCCATTTGTCCACTTCCCCGCTCGGATGGCAAAGAACCACGCTCGTAATGCTATAACAGTGTTTATTCCAGCTAGCTGGGGCTGATCACTTCACTGAGACATGCAGGTCCTAGTGAGAATGTTCTACCCTGGGGAGAGGGCAAGAAGGGATTATATAGGCCTTCCAAGGCCATTACATGCGTCACAGCCCACACAAATTCATATAGCCAATACACTTAAAGAAAAACGTATTTCAAACATTTCATCCTAAAATGGTCATGCAACTTAAAGACAAGAGAAATGGTATGTCCTGTTCCAGTCATGTGCTTAAACAACCTTGAGGATGTCCTGTCCTCAGCCGGTGGTAAAAATATACTATCCAGATGACCAGGATAGATGTGTAGTTGGGGAATCAAGGTGATCTTGAGTAATGACTTGTTTGTCAAGACCCCAGGGCTTACGTAGTTGGGACGGTAGCAGGACCTAACAAATGGCTATTCCAGGATGTTCTTCATTTTCCCAATTTAAAATTCAAATCACCTCTTCTTAGGAATCCTCATTTGAATTCCAAGAGACCAGGTGGACAATGTAATACTGATGCCTGTGTAAATACTGGCATGGATTATAAATTAACATCCTTATGAGACAAATTCCATAGAATCCAGTTTGCTATTTATCACAATATTACTATAAATGAAACTAATTTTCTCTTTTAAATTAAAAAAAGGATCTCCTAGTAAACTTTGCTTGCCTTTACATTTGTTACCGAGAAAGCATTTAGAGTACCTGCTTACAGTGTATCAGGTATTTCTGATGGTAAGATTCGCCAGAAAAAAATTCCTCTCCTCCCCCCCCCACTGACCACCCCCTCTGGCAAGGTGAGATTCTATTTCAACTAAATAATTCTTTGTGGAAACTAACTGAAAATTTCAGCATAAATGTAGATCATCATTTGGATGACTGTTTTCCTTGTCTTTTGGTTTCTAGGGGGTTCATAGCCAGCTAAGGTGGAATTCTTTGTCTCAGTATAATCCCAGACAATTATTCTGGTTGCCATCTTGTTTGGTTGATTTTTGGTTTGGGGTCACACCAGGAGAAGCTCATGGGTTACTCCCGGCTCTGTATTCAGGATTCACTCCTCATGGTGCTCAGGAGACCATATGGGATGCCAGGATTGAACCCAGGTTGGCCACATGCAAGGCAAGTTTCCTGCCCATTATGCTATCACTCTGGCCCATCTGGTTGCCATCTTTAAGGTTACATAAATGCTGAGCCTGGAATTAAATTGAATGAAAAATGGACTACATAATGGGTTTCCGTGGGCAGAATTCACTCTCTTCTCTCATGGATTATAGGCTTGATGTCTGGTGGGTATGTTTGACATGAAGGAGGTGTAGCTGCATGCTCAGCTGCAGGAGGAACTGCAGTCTCTGACTCGGCATTTTTTTTGGCATTTTTTGGGTCACACCCAGCAATGCTCCGGGTTAATCCTGGCTCTGCACTCAGGAATTACTCCTGGCTGTGGTAGGGGGACCATATGAGATGCTGGGGATCAAAACCAGGTGGGCCACGTGCAAGGCAACACCCTACCTGCTGTGCTCTCTTGGCCCTGGGCTCACCTTTGATAGAACCATCAGCCTGTCCTGAGATGGATATTTTTTTAATCACTATCATTCAAGTGAGCCATGGCAAGACTCACTTGATGGGCTTGAGAGAAGTATGAAGAAGTCAGGTTGAGTTTGTGAGTCTTTATGCCACCAATTTTATGGGCAAAACTTTGATCTCTATATCTGACCCCTGTATTTTATTTTGGAAATTTTTAACTTATTGAGGGTTTCTTTGGTTTTTTTTTTTTTGTTTTGTTTGTTTTTCTTTGCTTGTATCACGCTGGTTTTTATTTCTGTTTGTGATGTCTTCTGAAAGTCAACTTTGGCATATTTCAGTCAGTGGTAGAATGATGTAAAGATTGTCCAGCCTGGTGGCCCCGCCCAGGAGCTGCCCTGGGGCCACCAGCCATAGCATGAAGCGCCTCACAAGCGGCTGGGGAGACTGGAACTCAGCTTGCCCCGGGCCCAGCTGACTATGGCCCCCGGGAGGGCAGATGGGTTTTGGGAGTGGGCCCATCACCTCTGGGAGGGTCCCGGAAGCAGCCGGATGAGACTCGCCCATCACACTAGCCACCATTTTCGCT
The DNA here is from genome assembly GCA_021461705.1 of Cryptotis parvus. NCBI lineage: Eukaryota > Metazoa > Chordata > Mammalia > Eulipotyphla > Soricidae > Cryptotis > Cryptotis parvus. Next base: position 15,111 of record JAJIBD010006761.1, on the reverse strand, counting down.
GTCCGGACGCTGGGAAACTGCCTCACGACCAGATTAACAGAGCAAAACCAGTTTGAGCTCAGGTCACGCGCGCCGCTTGGCCGTGCGGTCCATTAAAATAGTGGAAACAGTGATGTCTTTTAATGCACTGCATTCCACGATGTGCAGGAAAGTTTGGCGGGAGGGAGAGATAAAGAAGAGAGAAATGACATACAGAACCTGCCAAGTAGTTGAGGTGTGGGAGGGGGAAGGGGGGTGGGGACATAGGTGATGGCAGATGGGTTTGGGTGGAGGGATGGGTGTTGGAACACTGTAGAACCAAAACTCTACATGAGCATCTTTCAATTGTATGTCTAAAATGGTGTAATAAATTTTGGGGGGAAAAATAATAAAATTAAATTAAATTAAAAAAAAAGAATGATGTAAAGAGCAGGGGTGGAAAGATAGATGTCTGAATTAACATTAACTGTGCTTTTCCTTCTAACAATATAGGTAGGTAAATGACTATATTCTGTTTGTATATCAATTCTACCTCCTTTACATTTTGGAATTCATTATAAAACCCCTGCTTAAATGGTAAACAGATTTGTAAATGGTGAATGCTAATGGTACATGTCCTAAAGCTTGGTCAGAGAAACCCAGTACTTTGGTGCTTGAAGAAGTAAAAGGAATTGACATTTTATGGAGTTCTAGCCAGTTTTCTTTTGAAAATTAGTGGTAAACACCTTCAAGCTTAGTTGTGTATATAGTTGTAGTCAGTGGCGCTTCAGATTACACAGTATAGAATTAAAATTAGTGTTTTTTGATACAATCCTAGGAAAAGGTTTCAGACTGTTGCAGTACACCTGCCCAGAGCCTCTTCATCTGGCCTGGATTGCCTCCTGCAGGTCACTTTGTAGATAGGAGGGCAGTTTAAATGTGGCAGTTTATCTGACCATGTATTCTATACTGGCTGGTATAAATATTCTCTCATGCTGCCACAATCATTGTAGGACTAGCTAGATCTTACCAGTATATTTGCCTGGCCACATTGGATCTCTAAGTAGTTAGACCAGAGAGAAATGCTGTTTGCCTCCAAACAAGCAAGCATAGCTCTCTGAAAACTCAAAGCTAATATAAAAGAACTACCATGAAGTAGAGATGAGACTCTTGTGAAAGCTTGGAGAAATATTTAACTGGCTATAGCATAGTCTTTGGTACAGATGCATGCCTTTGTATTCTGGGATACAGTTCATCTCAGAAACCCCTTCTCTCTACCCTGCAAAGGCATTCCTAGGCAGATCTTGAGTCGGTGACATTAACATCTCAAAGGGCCTAGGTGAGGTCCTGGGAGAAATTACCTGAGGGGATTTGACCCTGTGGGCTTCCCCATAAAAGTGGGAGGTCTGGATTACAGGGATATAAAACTAGCCTGCTTCCTTTCTCACTTTATTTATTTATTTTTTTTTGGCAGGTTTCTTTCTCTCTCTTTTTCCCTTTCTGCTGGTGCCTTGTCTCTGTCTCCTCTTTACAGGGCCTTAAAACATGGTGGCCCACCATCTTGGCCTATACATGGCCAGGGACCAACCGGGAATCCTTAGCTCAGGATTTTTCCTATTGCTGATTTGTATGTCTGAACCTGTGTTAAGTAAAGCATTTTGAAACTCGCGGATTCTTGCATCTTTCTCCATCCGCCGGCCTTCAATCCCCTGAGACAGAAAGGGATCCCTGACCCTGCTCCCGGATTTTGTGCAGGGTGCCGCAGCTAAAGAATCATTTTATTTGTATATCTCACGGTGGTATAATAAAATACTTAAAAAAAAGAATCAGAGAACGCGGGGCCGGAGTGGTAGCCCCGCGTAGTAGGGCATTTTGCCTTGCACGCAGCTGGCCTGTGCCGGCCCGGGTTCCATCCCCGGCATCTCATATGGTCCCCCGAGCACTGCCAGGAGTGATTCCTGAGTGCAGAGCCAGGAGTAACCCCCTGAGCATCACTAAAAAAAAAAAAAAAAAAAAAAAAGAATCAGAGAAAGCAGACAGATGTCGAGTCTGCTAGAGCTTACTAAGAAATTACAGCAAATTGCCTGCCTGGCATTCGTCAGCATACTTCCCCCTATGAAGAAACATCAAATGACTGTTTTTTTTTTTGTTGGTATCCTGTCTTTTCCATTGCTAATTCTTTCTCTATAGTAAATATAACTGTCTACATTTGTTAATCTCCTATAATTTTGGGGAAATGATATTTTATTTGCTATAAGAATAATTAAATTGAGAGCAAAAGCAATAATACAGGAGTTAAAGTGTTTGCCTTTCATATAGCTGGCCTAGGTTTGATCCCTGGCGCCACAGATGATCTCCTGATTGGTCCCTGAACACAGAAATAGGAGTAAGACCTAAGCACTGTTGGGTGTCACCTGCATCCCTCCAACCTGAAAAAAAATTTAAATTCTGAGCCAGGACCTGAATCATTCTCTTTTGTGTTAAATTCATATTTATTTTCACCGGTTATGCTCTATATAGTAGAGATTACTGAAAATGTAGTGAATAAATATGTTAAGGTAATCTTATTACTTAAAAAAAACCTGTTGCAAGCTTAAAGTTATACAAAGTTGTGAAAATTTTTTAAAAGAATTTAGAGATCAAGGAGATAAAGAACCTGGTTTATCCACATTCATCACCACTACTATTTATTTATTTATTTACTTATTCACTCATTTATTTATTTATTTATTCATTGCTTTTTGAGTCACACCTGGAGAAGCTCAGACCACTCTTGGCTCTGCACTCAGGAATTACTCCTGGCCATGCTCATGGAACCTTATGGGATGCCGGTGATCAAACCCAGGTCGGCCACATGCAAGGCAAACGCCTTACCCATTGGACTATCACTCCGGCTCCTCATCACCACCAGTATTTTTTCTTTCTCCTTTTTGAAACTTATGGTTTGTAATATGATTACTGAGGGGTTATCAGGTATATCCCTTTACCTACAGTTAAGCACTCAGTTCCAAATGGTAATTTCTAGCAATCATTGTCATACTGGTACCTTCTCTATTCTAACTACTCTTCAACACAAGTTGAATTTTAGAAATCTAATTTCAGGAATGGCATGACTAGATACATAGTTTGGAGCTACACTGAAATACAGTGAATAAAGGAATATGAGCAACTAGTCATTAACAGGATCTAGACAAAAGAACCAAAGCTTACTAAATCTCTGGGGATGAAGAATATGGAATGGAAAATAGGACAAGGTTGAAAACATGAGTAAAGAAATGAGCTGGGTGGAGTCAAGCAAGAGTACTTTTGATCAGATGGTTTCAGTCACAGTCATGCTCAATGGCAAATAAATTGGGATGACATCTTTCCCTGAGAGTATCAGTACTTGTGTGTTTGTGTGTGTGTATGTGTAATTTTTTAAATTTTTTATTATACCACCGTGAGACATACAATTACAAAGGTGTTCACAATTGGTTCTTGGTAATACAGTATTCCAGCACCCATCCCTCCACCAGTGCCCCATTTCCACCACCAATGTACCCCACCCCTCCCACCCACCCCCCAGGCTGCCTCAACAGCAGGTAGCCCTGTTTCCTCTCTTTATCTCTCTGTCTCTCTCTCTCTCTGTCTCTGCATCTCTCTCCCTTATTTTACACATTGATCACCACTAGTATTAATCAGCATTTTTGTTGCTACCACTAGTGACATCTGTGTAGTTTAAAATTCCCTATGGACAAATGTTTTTAGTCATAAGAAAAACAGAGATTATGAAAGGACACATAGAAGAATTGGAATTGACTTTAGCAATAACACCACCCATTAATCTAGAGAAATCAGGAATATATTGGATTTCTAATGGTTCTTGGCACATCATAATATAGACACAGACGTTGGCAATTGCTGTCTCCAGAACTATAATTTCAACAGTTCGCCAAATAGAAACTCAATCTATACTGACATAATTAACATTTTTGTACCCAAGGGCATTGTGAGATGTCGATGCAAAAATGGATTATGTTGGATTATGCAAATAGCATTTGCACATTTTGTAGAACCTATATAGCCGTGTGCTACCATTTCTGACTGAAATTTTGTGTCAAGATGCTCAAAATTGGAGCCAGAGCCTTAGTACAGCGGGGAGGGCATTTGCTTTGCACACAGCCGACCCAGTTCAGTGCCCAGCATCCCCTACGATCCCCCGAGCACCACCAGGAGTAATTCCTAAATGCAGAGCCAGGAGTAACCCCTGAGCATTGCCAGATGTTTTATATGGTTTTACATAATCTAGAACTAAAAATTGGTGTTTCTTATAAGATCCCAGGAAAAGATTTCAGACATTGCATATATCGAGTAAAGTTTGTCTCCTATGTTTGACCCAAAACAGAAAAAAATATATATATATGTATGTATATACATATATATATATGTATATACATACATATATATGAACATATAAAATATATATACATACATATATATATATTTTATATATATACATACATATATATATATATAAGATGTCCAAAATAGATACAGGGAGTATTTAAAGTAAATGTTGAAGGCTAATATAAAAACATCTTTAATAATATTGCTTTATTATCATTTAAGAAGTTCCAGCTACCTCTTGAAGTGGGAAGTATTGATCCTAACCCTGAAATATGAAAAACCATCATTTGGGTGCTTATCATAAATAGATTTGCTGTCACGAAATTTATTCCTTTTCAGAAGAATGACACGCTGGGGAGAATTTGATGACCTTTATCATATTAGTGAGCTGGACAGGAACCAGATTCCAGAGTCTGAAGCGATGAGCTCCCAGGGAGGTTGGTATGAAGACTCCTCCTAAAATTACTCTAAAGCATAACTCCTACAATTTCCTTTGAAATAATATTTCATATACTGATACTTAATAAATACTAATTATATATGTTGAAATATTCTCTTAGGAACATACAAACTCTTTACTGCCAGGATAATATGATGTTTAAGAACATTTGTTTCATAGAAATATGATTTATTAAAATTATATCACTTAGATTTATTAGAGATATAATGATTTGTACAGTGTTCATACATAAAATGAACTGTTTCCTCAAGGATTAGAATCTTTTTACTCTTCTTTTTGCTAGAACAAGACTCTCAAACTCAATTACACCTTACTTTTCATTTGTGTTAAGCAAAACAACACATTTTTTTGCAGAGTGAACTTTTTTTCATTTAGTTATGATTATAGGGAATTCTTGATCATAATTAAAATCCTCAAACATTGGCCAAGGGACAAATTCTGCAAATAGCTGTTTTTCCCCTGATAAGGAGTATGCACATAAAATGAATTCAAAATTCTTTGTGTAAACTATACTAAATGAGAAAATCCTTAATAGAACAATATTAATAACAATAAGTAAAATAACAATAATAAGTAAAATAAACCCAACTTTCAAGCTTCATATAACTACACTGCCAGGTACTGTATATACCCAGACACACATTAGTTTGATAAATGATTCTGCAGATGTTAATACAATATTATGATTATTTTTTGGTATTGCAGGTACAGAGATTAGTAAAATATGCTCTTAATAAATGGGTTCAACAAGGTGACTGTCATACATATAAATTTTCTTATTACTAACTGCACCTAGTATTCAGTATATAATTATGAAAATATTGACTATACTGTCGGGGAATGCTGCCAGGGTCCCCGACAGTTTCAGGGCAGAAGTTTTCTTCTACCTTCAAGGACGCCGGGAGAACAGATGAAAACTCACGAGTCTGGTGCAGATCCAAAAAGGCTTTTAATAGTACCAAAGCTCTTCCACAGCACTCCAATATAATGAACAAACTCTAGCTCTGGTCTGAACTTAGACCATACAAAAGAGCCTAACTCTCCCACCAAAGAGAAAGGATCTCACCCAAGCTGAGTCCTACCCAGAAGGAGCAAAAGGCCAAAGAGCAAAAAGCCAAAAGCCAAAAGCAGCAAGGCTGAGGAGCCAAAAGCCACAGGAGCCAAAAAGCCGAAAGCTAAAGGCCCAAAAGGTGAAGATGAAGGGGTCTCAAGTCAGCCCCTTATATACACCAAAGTAATCCAATCGGGAGGGTCATATCAACAAAGAACTCTAAACAGAGTGTAGTGCCACACCCTATTGCAGGTATAAACAAAGGTTATGCCAAGGTTTAATCCTTTCTACCAAGATTATCTCTTATGTAAAACACTGGAGAGAGGGGACTGGTATAAAGTAATACATCTTAACTTCATGAGCTTCATGTAATCTAGATGGTACCCACAAGGTCCTTCTTATTATTATCTGCACCAGGGTGATTCTGAGTATCTTGTTCTCGTGTACTGAAAGGGTCACATTCACCTGCTTAGAGCAAACTAGTATGATCCTTCCTGTAGTCTTCCTATAGTCTCAATGTAGCCAGGGTGGTAGTCTCCCTGGTAAATTCTAACTGTCCCACGCTGGGTGCAGTGGGTATAAAGAGGAGCTGTGCCCAATCTAGAAAACATAGAAGTCTTAGTAGATGTATAAGTCAGAAGTTATTCAATCAAGGTGACTTCTGTAACTGCCACACCCTCTAGCAGTGTTTACATAGAACAGAGGTCTCATTAGAATGAACCTTGGCTTAAATAAAGCTGGGAGTGGGCAAAACAACAAAGCTCCCAGGTTAGCTAAACCTGTCCTCCAACACTATACCAACAAAATTTAATTCTTATATGTTTTTCTGTTCTTAGAAGTATAACTACTATCAAAAATAAAAATGTAGTCCAAAATTTCATTTTTTTTTCTCCTGAAAAATGGTCTGAAATCGCATAAAACCGATTCAAAGTAAAACATTTGTGATTTTCACGAATTAAGGGGAAGAAATATAGAGTTGAATGATAGTACAGTGGGTTGAGCATTTGCCTTGCACTCGCCTGACCCGGGTTCAATCCCGGGCATATCATATGGTCCTCCAAGCACAGCCAGGAGTAACTCCTGAGCATCATTGGGTGTGACCCAAAAAAAGCAAAAAAAGAAATAGAGAAACAGTCTTAAAGTTGAGCAAGCGCACAAAAGATCTAAAAACTGAAAAGAACACTTGTGTTGGAAGCAAGTATTGAAACTGGATGTTGCCTGAAGCTAATGCTGATCTCAGCACATTATTGAGCATACCCCAGGCGCCCATCACAGAGTAGGAGAATTCACTGGAGCTGGTAGAAGAATGTAGGAGGGAGGTGCCATAGTGGTAAAAAGAGAGGGAACGAGAAGTTCTAGAGCAATCATTAGCTTCCACTGAAGTCCATTTTCAACATATCACGACAGACCCAGAGTTTGGAGGACTGAGGTGGGGGTATGGGAGGAGACTTTGGAGCCATGGCGAGGTAGCAGACACAGATGTGGGTAGGTGCTGCCTGAACGCTTTATATGTGACACCCTACCTTTAACAGTATTACAGGTCGCCAGACCTAAAATAAAATTTGAAACATCAATAAGAATAAATAAAATGCAGAGACTAATTTAAGAACTTACATATTGGGTGCTGATCAGAGCACTATGAAGGAATCATTCCAAGTTCCAAAAGAAAATCTCACTATATTTCAAAGATAAGAAAGGATTCTGCAGTGGGAAGTGCAGTAACTGCTAAGAGCTACTTGTTTTTCTAAACAACTATAGGGGCTGAAGAGGTAATCCGTGGGGAATGTGTTTGCTTTGCGCATCTCTGTCTGGGGCCAATCTCAGGCACCACATATGCTCCCCACAGCCCTTGGGGAGTGATCCCTGAGCTCGGAGCCATGAGTAACATGAACATTGCCGGGTGTGGTCCCCAAACCAACATCAAACAGTAACAATAAACTCTGATATGTGGATATAGCAAATATTAGCATCTTCATTCTACTTCACAACAAATTTGCTACTAATTTACTAGACAGTGTTTGATAATTTTGAGCAATCATGTGTGTTCTTTGTAACTTCAGTATTCCCATTCTGAGTCTTAGAAATAGAACCTTTTCATTAATACACACCAGGCAGGGGCCCTGACACAGTGCTAATGCAATTGTGTTGCCTGTGTGAGGTTTTGGACAATCCCCAACACGACAAAATAAATAGTCAGTAGATATTAACATAATAATAGTGAATGTCAAAAAGAGGAAAGAGATGTTTGTGGTCATTATTTATATTGGATACAATTTTTCTCACACTTCTTCAAAGACAGAAATCTCTGTGAACATTGCAGGGGCTTGTATAGAATTTGACCAACCAAAAGTTCCCCTGGCACGTGCCATAAAAACTGAGCTGCTAAATGATAAGGTTAATAATCCTTATTCTTTCCAGATTATTTGCTTTATCACAGCAACACGCTGAAGCCTCAAGCTCCTGAAGAACCAGGATCCCCCTTGCTCTACCGCACCATGAGTGAGGCTACGCTGGTGAGGAAAAGGCTGAAGCCCCCGATGATGGGCAGAAAAAGACACACAGGACCACAGAGCTTCCATTAATGGACACTTTTATAACCACGAAGTCAGTAGTTTTCATTATCTTTTTTAGACATTATCTCTTGTGCCAAGGAAACTGCTAACTTGAATGGGCAATTAAATTTAGTGATTGTGTTAGGAGTCTATGTAATATTTACTGAGTGATCTTTGAGGGTGGTTTTAGATTTTTTTTATATGGGGGAAAGGTAGGTAATTTTATATATATATATATATATATATATATATAATTAATATAAATTAATTGAGGTTCTCAGAGGTTGGGCAACACTGTTTATAAGAAGCAATGCTAAATTCAAACTCACATTTGTCTGGCTCCAGAACCCAAGTCTACACTATCACTGGAGTGAATTCTCCGACAGGAGAGATAAAGAAATGAAGCTCAGAGCTTAGCCAAGAAACCAATATATCAACAGAACATCATTAGAATATTATGTTACCATTGACTCAAAGTAACTTTAAATTAATATTTAAATCAAAGGTAAAAGCTACAGACCCATTAATTTCAATAAATTAAATTTCTGAAAAGTAGCACAGTAAGGGCCAGAGCGATAGTCCAGCGGGTAGGGCGTTTGCCTTGCCTGAGGCCGACCCAGGTTTGAACCCCTATATCCCATATGGTTCCCTGAGCACCGCCAGGAGTAATTCCTGAGCGAAGAGCCAGGAGTAACCCATGAGCATCGCCGGGTGTGACCCCCAAAAAAAAAAAAAAAGCAAAAAAAAAGTACCACAGTAAATACAGAGTGTATTAATTTTTTGAATTAGTGTTTATTTTTATATTTTTGACAAGTACCAAGAAAATTGTAAAGGATTCATCATAGTTCTATTATTATTTTTCTTTTCTTTCTTTTTTTTTGAATAAACCTCATTTCGGTTTTTTTTCTGGTGGTTGCTGGTTGCAGCAATTTACATTTCCAGCCAACAGTAACATACATTCCATTTTCTCTGCTTTTTTGTCAGTCTTGCTGCTTGTCTTTTGGCTATGTCATTCTAACCACCATGAGGGTTTTGATGTACATTTCTCTAATAATAAGTGATAAACATCTTTACATTGGTCTCTTGTTATCTGTTCTTCTAGTGAAATGTCTACTTTAGTAATATTTTGTGTACCTCAATCTAGATAAGTAGAATGGTACTTAAAAACATATTTACCAATGATGAAATATTGATAAATGAAATATTTACTGACGATAAAACACATATTTACTGGTGATATGAAAATAAGATTCAATAAGGTTGCTAGTCAAAAAAATTTCTTTCTTGTTTCTTTTTGTTGTAATTATTTTCATGTAGTTTTAATAATCATATGATAATCCTTTTTTCTAGACATCAATATTCACTCCAGCCTTTGGATCAGAAACTAAAATCAGAATAAATAGTAACATGAATACTGAGGAAGTAATAAAGCAAATTCTAAAAAAATTCAAGGTAATCTTTATCATTAAACAACTCATTGTATCTGTGTATAATTTAACTATATACACTGAAATAAATGCATACTTCTGGAAAAAGTGATGTAAAATCTAAATGTTAATTTGTTTCTTTTAAATGTTAATTAAAAATCCTATTTGTAACATTTTTCCATAGTTATGAAAAATTATATTATTACTGGGGAGCAGAGAAGGTTTTATATAAGAATAAAAGTTGAAAAAGGAATAAACAAAATTGGGTTAAGTTGTCTTAGAAAACATCACTTATATCACAAGAAAAGTTATATATGCTCATTTTTTTCCCACTGACAGATTGAAAATAGTGCCCAAGATTTTGCACTGTATATTATTTTTTCAACAGGCGGTAAGTGTTTAATCATTTTTTTAATTATTCCAGTGAGTTGTAGGTTGAGGCCCACAGTCAAGAAAGACTAGTTTGACTATTTGTAGAAGAAAGGGAGGAAGGGTGGAAGAACACTATAAAGCAGCACGGTTTAGAAGAACCAAGAATAAGGCATCCTTGAAAAGTACTATCACTATCACTATCTTCCCGTTCATCATCTATTTGCTAGAGTGGGCACCAGTAATATCTCCATATGTCCTGTCTCATGCTAGTAGAACCTAAAGGCATCCGCTTGCTCCAGGAACATAAAGAGCCTCAAACCATTATATTAGGTCATGGGAATGACCTAATATAAATGTTACTGGTATTTGGCATAGAAAATTTTGGTGACCAATCATTCTATTTCTGAACAGAGATCAGAATGCTCAAATCTATTGAAGATAGCCAATAATTATTTGGAACAGAAGTTGTTAATTACCACTATATTTTTTCTTTGTTATAATTTTATTTGGGAGCTACACCTGACAATCCTTAGGGGTTGCTCCTGACTCTACTCAGGAGTGACTCCTGGTGGGACTCAGGCACCATCATGCAGTGCTGGGGATTGCACTTGCAAGACAAGTGTCCTACCCACTGTACCATCCCTCCATCCCCTGTCACTTTAGTGTTTACTGGAGTTATCATTGCATAGCATTTCTCACTACTTCAGTGTAGTGTCTGACATATTTTGAGAGTATTTTCTCCTAATATACTAAGAAATTGGTGGTAAGGATAAAAGATAAGAAGTAGGTCTTTGGGAAGGTGTTAAATGCTGAGTGCAGGGGCCAGTGTTGCCACCAAGTTCTGATCCACCACCAGCCCAGGGCCCAATTAGTCAAGAAATAAGAGAGCAAGTCTATGAAGGAGCTTTATTCCCAAAGACAGTAGTTGAAAGATGTGAGTCTTCTCCAGACTCACATCCTGGAGAAGAGGCAGCTTACACTGAAAAGCAAGGAAGAATATTTCAGTAGGGATAGTTGCAATCATTGGGTGCCAGGATAATTAATAAACTCTCTTGTGCACTGATGATCAAAGGCCTAATAATTTAGCCTATACACTGTCTTCTCCTTGTACAGGCTTTTGGGAGGGAACAAATAAGGGAAACATTCTTCTTTCTTTTCTTCTTCTTTTTTTTAAATATCTTTTAAATGTATTTATTTTTATTTAATCATGAGCTTCCATATGACCCAATAATGCCACTTCTGGGAATATGCCCCAGAGGGCCAAAACACCAGCATAAATGCCATCTGCATTTCTATACTCATCTCTGTACATTAGCCAGAATCTGGAAACAATCATGTGCCAGAGAAACAATCACATTCTTTACACTCTAAACAGCTCTTCCCACAAGAGTTTGCTGGCTTTTAATTTTCAAATTATTTTTGGTCAGTTTCACAGGGAGTGATAAATTAGAAGAAGACCTAGAACAACTTAAATGAAAATTTTGAATACACCCATACTGAAGTTTTTAAATGTTTATTCATAGAAAAATCACTTGCCAGAAAAACGAAATTTTATCTTTTTGTTGCACCAAAAATCTCCTCATGTCCATGAGGAGATTTTTGTTGAGGAAGATTGTCTTGAGAGGCACCAACCTGGTGAATGGCAAAGTCTACAATTCAATGACCCGTCTCCCCAAAAGAGAGGTTCTAAAGGGTGTGGGGACTGTGAGGATGAGGGGTATGAGTAAGGGGTCCATGCATTCCTTGTAAAATTTACTTCAGGTCATCTTGATCAGTGATTTTAATCCCAGTGCATTTGGAATAGACCAGATTTCTGATGCTATCAGTTCCAGAAACCCTGTACAAGGGCCTTGGAAAAAAATTAAGTAAAACAACAAACTGCCCGGACTTACAAGGTTATATGGTGACTTCATGCCAAAAAGATTATGCTCAATAAAATTGAGTTAGGTGGGAAAAAAATTGGATTTTTCTGGGTTCAGGCAAGGGACAACAAAATGCTAAGTCCTAGTAAAGTAGTGTCAAAAGAGTTTCCTAACAGAATATATGACTGAAAATTTGAATAAAATAAACTAATACATTTTGGAAGCTTAACTGTCCAGAGAGATGGTAGAGAAGGCAAGGCATTCAATCCTCAATACCATATAGGGGGCCCTACACACTGCGCACGTCGCCCCCTAAGCACAGCCATGAGTAGCCCCTAAGCAGCACCAGGTATGGCATAAACAATAATATAAAAGCTTAAATAAAATACATATATAGGTGATCCCCTGTGCCTCCATGGACCTTAAACTGCCCCAGGGAAGAGCGGAAACTCCATCAACGGGAAACCAAGGCTAACTGCCTTGGTTTCACTCTGCGAACCTTAGGCGCTGCGCTCCTGGGACCGGCTGAAAATCTCCGCCCCCCGCCAGGTGTGTGGCGTGATCCCTGCGCCTCTGCGGACCCAAACTGCCCCAGGGAAGGCGGAAACTCCATCAACGGGAACCAAGGCTAACTGCCTTGGTTTCACTGCGGAACCTTGGGCGCTGCGCCTCCTGGGACCGGCTGAAAATCTCCGCCCCCGCCAGGTGTGTGCGTGATCCCCGCGCTCTCCGCTGGACCCAAACTGCCCCAGGGAAGAGCGGAAACTCCATCAACGGGAACCAAGGCTAACTGCCTTGGTTTCACTGCGGGAACCTTGGGCGCTGCGCTCCTGGGACCGGCTGAAAATCTCCGCCCCGCCCCGCCAGGTGTGTGCGTGATCCCTGCGTCTCCTCGCGACCCAAACTGCCCCAGGGAAGAGCGGAAACTCCATCAACGGGAACCAAGGCTAACTGCCTTGGTTTCACTGCGGAACCTTGGGCGCTGCGCTCCTGGGACCGGCTGAAAATCTCCGCCCCCCCAGGTGTGTGCGTGATCCCTGCGTCTCCGCGACCCAAACTGCCCCAGGGAAGAGCGGAAACTCCATCAACGGGAACCAAGGCTAACTGTCTTGGTTTCACTGCGGAACCTTGGGCCCCTGCGCCCCGTAATCATCCCAAAAGCTCAAAACCGCGCGACGGCCAGTGCGTCTGCGACCTTTCTTACTACCTATCTTGCATGAGGTACCACTGAACCCCTGGTTCCTACATCCTTGCTACCCACCCAAACTTCGCAAACAGACCAGACACCTACTAACTGTACTATCCTGTCATCCAAGACCCCACATTTGCAACCTACAATAGTCAAAATGGTAAAGCAATGCAAAGTTCCATCCAGCTCTGTGAGTGAAGTCACTAGTCCAGATGAGCCAAGCAATACCAATGAGTTATATAACCTCTCTGATAAGGAATTTCGGAAAGAAATGTTAAGGAGTCATAAGGAATTCAAAGAAGCAATGGAATGCAAACTCAATAAAATACAAGAGGACATGATAGAAGAAGTGAGGAAAATGCAAATGGAAATGACATATATTAAAAATGAGGTAAATGAAATGAAAAACACAGTGGAAAGCCAGCATAGCAGAATAATAGCTACTGAAGAAAGAATTAGTGATCTCGAAGACGCGTTCCAAAGATTCTCTACACAACACCAGAAGATAGAAAAAAGACTCACAATTACCGAACAGACAACAAGAGATAATCGGGATGAAGCCAGAAGAAACAACATACGGATCATTGGGGTCCCAGAAGGGCAAGAAGAAAACCCTGATGAAGAAGAAACTGTCAAAGCCATCATTGCTGAGAAGTTCCCGGAACTAAAAAACACTTGCCTCAAGATCCAGGAGGCCCGTAGGGATACCCGCTAAAAAGAAACCCCAACAAGAATACTCCAAGACACATCTTAATTAAAATGACAAAAACTATAGATAGAGATAGAATACTGAAAGCAGCAAGATCAAAGAAGGAAATCACATACAAAGGAACATCTCTAAGATTTACAGCAGACTTCTCTGATGAAACACTCCGAGCAAGAAAACAATGGTGGGATATTGTGAAAAGGCTGAATGAACTGCAGGCCTCACCAAGAATTCTTTACCCGGCCAGACTCACATTCAGATATGAAGGAAAGATACACAACTTCATGGATAAGCAACAACTCAGGAACTTCATGGACTCAAAACCAACCTTAAAAAGAAGGACTGAAGGGTCTACTGTAATACGACCAAACCCATAAGCACAACAAGCTCAAACAGAAAGATGGCACAAAATCCGATGACAATAATCTCTCTCAATGTCAATGGTCTAAATGCACCAATTAAGAGACACAGAGTAACAAAATGGATTAAAAAATTGAACCCAACATTCTGCTGTCTACAAGAAACACATCTGAACAATCAGAACAAACACAGACTCAAAGTCAAAGGTTGGAAGACCATTCTCCATGCAAACAATTCCTCCAAAAAGGCTGGTGTGGCCATATTAGTATCAGATAATATAGACTTCCAGGCTGAAAAAGGTTAGAAGGGACAACGAAGGCCATTTCTTATTACTTAAGGGGTATGTACACCAGGAAGAAATTACGCTACTAAACATATATGCACCCAACGAGGGGCCAGCAAAATACATAAAACAACTGCTAAGAGACCTCAAAGAAGACATCAACTGTAGCACAATAATAGTTGGAGACTTCAACACTGCTCTATCAACGATGGATAGATCAACAAGACTGAAACTCACCAAGGAAATATTGGCCCTGAAGGGAAGAAATGGAAGAAAGAGAGCTAGTAGATATATACAGGGCTTTTCATGCCAAAAAAGCTGAATACACATTTTTCTCTAGTGCACATGGAACATTCTCCAAGATAGACCACATGCTAAGCCACAAAGCGTACCTCAATAAAATTAAAAAGATAGAAATTGTGTCAGCTATCTTTTCAGACCATGATGCACTGAAAATGGAAGTTAACCGTACACAGAAACAGGGAGTCAAACCAAACACCTGGAA
>JAJIBD010006760.1:0-91858 GCA_021461705.1 Cryptotis parvus | reverse complement strand
GAGCCACGTGAGAGATTCCCCGTGGGCTGTGTGAGCCACGTGATTCCCCTTCTCTGGGCCCCATGGGCTTCTTCCCAAGTGGGGTCAGCAATGGGCACCCTGGCCAGTGGGGTGTAGAATGCCCAGTAAGCGCCCTAGTCCAGCCTAGGACAGCCCAGGGCCAGACAGCTGCCCCTGCCGTGTCACTGTGGGGCCCCAGAGTGTCCACCTCTCTGCTGGCCTGGCACTGTTGGGGAGACTGGAGGCCACCCTGTTTCCTGGAAGCTGCTGGCCACAGCCCTGCAGAGGTTTCCGGTACAGCTCTGACCCGGTCAACTGGGATGAGGGCGCTGGATGTTTCTGGCCCTGTGGTCGGGCCGGGGAATGTGGCATTTCCTGTTGCAGCCGGGGTGGGGGTGGGGGTTCTTTTCTCTGTGGAGCCCCTTGGTCCCCTCCCTGCACTGCCCTGGACCTGGGCATCCCCCCCATGTCCACACAGCAAGCAGGACAGGGCTCCCACGCCTGTTTGGGAGTGCGGAGGCAGCTGTGTCCCCAAACCCAACAGGGCATCGTGGTGAGAGGGACCGATGGGACCCCCCCCCGCCGTGGACACCCAGGCCAGGCACAGAGAGGCAGAGCTGGGGCGCCTTGCCCAGCACCCCTGGGGCCTCCCCCCACCTCCCCCATCCCTACACTTAGGCCAGGCTTGGCCTGCAGCCGAGGCCAGTGAGGGGTCTTGAGAAAACAAGAGAGTGGAGAAGTGGACTTAGACACGGGGATTTGCTTGTCTAAAGAACCAGACCAGGGGCGGAGCGATAGCCCAGCGGGTAGGGCGTTTGCCTTGCAGCGCTGGCCCATGCCCGCCCGGGTTCGATCCCTGGCATCCCATATGGTCCCCGAGGCACCACCAGGAGTAATTCCTGAGTGCAGAGCCAGGAGAAACCCCTGAGCATCGCCGGGTGTGACCCAAAAAGCAAAAAAAAAAAAAAAAAAAAGAACTAGACCAGGAGGGGCCTCGTGGAGGTCTCGACTTTTCCCAGTCTAGAGAATGAAGGCAGGCTTCCTGGGGGGGTGTCAGCGCCTGGTGAGGTGGGGAGGAGAGGCGGGTGTCTGGGGTGGGTGACAGCACTGCCTGCCACTCCCTGGGGTGACAGGGCTTAGGCAGAGCACAGGCAAGAGACCCCGTCCCAGCATTCTTTCACAGACACCCAAAGGGGAGCAAGCCGCTATCCGGAGCAGGACTGTGGGCCGGGGTCCCAGATCCATCGCAACCGGCCCGAGGTTATCTAGAGTCACTGAAAGTTGAATGGGTTGAGCGTCTGCCTGCCCCTCGAGGTGTTGCAGGTGTGGCTGCGGTGCCCGGCTGCTTCGGCAGGTGGCAGACAGGAGACAGGCTTGTCTACACCCAGGGCTCTGCCCCGTGGGCCCTGGATGGTTGATGGTCTGACATAGAAAAAGACTGGGCCCCCTGGGATGAACCCAGAGCCACGGCAGAGCCTGGCAAGCTCCCGTGGTGCTGTCAATATGCCAAAAGCAGTCACGATAATGGACCTCATTCCCAGCGAATGAGACGTTACTGGCGCCCGCTCGAGCAAATCAATGAGCAACAGGAAGGCAAGGGACAAGTGAAGGAATCTGGGCTCCATCCCGCAGCCAGGCCAGCACAGCCCGGGGACCCCGCTTAGACCAGGGCTGGGCTGCAGGGGAGACCCTGCGCAGGACCTTGGGTCTGGCCGTCCCCTTGTGTGGCGTCGGTCATAGTCTCTGGACTCGTGGCTTCCTACTGTCCCTAGGGCCACCCTCCAGGCTGCCCGGCCAGGTGCTGGTCCCCAGGGTGGGCCAGCCCTGAGCAGGTGCCGGAAGTGGGAGCTGCAGAGACTCCTCCTGCTGGTGCTCGCGGGGCGGTGGAGGTGTCTGCAGGGGCCAGGATGGCCGCGGGGGTCCTGCCGCCCTCAGCGGGCCCTCCTGGGTCATCTCGAGGCCAGGCTCTGTGATGGAGCCACCTGCTGCCCCGACGGGATGAGAGACCCGTTTCAGAGTGGGCCTGGGGTCCTGACAGTGCTGGCGGCAGCAGCAGGAAGGGTCCCAGGCAGAGAAGGCCCAGGACGGGGCCCCACCTCCCCCGCCCGGCCCCCGCAGCACAGCCCCAGGGGCCTCTGGGCCCGGGGTCTCCTACAGCTTCCATCAGCAGGGCGGGCGCAGCAGGGGACCCACACCTGTGCTTGGTCCTGAGGCTTCCCGCCAGCTCTGAGGGAGCAAGCGGGGCCTCTGCCCCTGCTGCCTGCTCTTCCCCTGCCTGCGGTCCAGCTGCCCTGCCCCAGGGGCCCTCGCAGCTCCCAGCCCACAGCGTGACTGCTCAGAGCTTCGCCTCCCCGGGCAGATTCTCCCCCCAGGGCTCCACCCCTGCTCGCCCAGCACCTCAACATAATCTCCCCACTTGCCCCCCGTGTTGCTAAATACATTATTTCACACACGACGTAAAAATGCAGCATTTTAACCCTTTTTGGGGGTTCATTTTTGGGTCACACCCGGCGATGCTCAGGGGGTTGCTCCTGGCTCTGCAGTCAGGAATTACTCCTGGCGGTGCTCGGGGACCCTATGGGATGCCGGAGATCGAACCGGGTCGGCTGCGTGCAAGGCTAACGCCCTCCCCGCTGTGCTGTCGCTCCAGACCCATTGTAACCCTTTTAAAGGGGGCAGTTCAGGGGCACCCGGACGACGCCACGGGCCCACGCGCTCCCCTCCCCCATCCATTTCCCAGCCTCTGAGGAACGGGGTCACCCAGGCGGGGCTCGGGCAGTGGGCTCAGGTCCTGCAGTGCTCCGCCGGCCCTGCCCTCCCTCCTTTTCCAGGCTGCGTGCTATTCCAGGGCAATGACCCATACGCTCGGCCTCCCCCAGGTGTGGCCACTGTGAGTGGTGGTGAGGTTGTGCAGGGACCCGAGCCTGTGTTTGGGTGTCGGGCTTCATGTTCCCGCCCTCCCCCGAGTGCCCCGCCGCCTGCCCGCTGCCCGCTCGCCCCCTCCCGAGGGCAGCGTCTGCGCCGCGACAGGCCCATCTCCAGCACCTGGGCTCAGCCCCGCTCTGATTAAGCCTCGTTCTGTGAAAGGAGATGGCGGTGGGGGAGGCCGCTCACTCCAGAGAGGAAACTGCGTGGCGGCCTCCCCCCTCCCCGTCTGCGCCGCCGCTGGCCCCTGCTGGCCCGCTGTCCCTGTGTGGCCGCTCGCCAGCAGCCGGTGCCACCTCCCCGGATCTCGTTGGCAGGCAGACCCACGGCCCCATGCAGGCGGCGATGACCAGCAGTGGCCGACGGACCCTCCACGTGCTTGTCCTCTCCGTGCTGGCCTCCGCAGGTGGACCCCCGGTGGCTGGGCGGGGGTCTTGGGATCAGGGCTAGACCCAGCATGGCGGGGGGTGTCCATGCTGGCCGAGGGGCAAGGCCCCTTCCCAGGTCAGAGCCAGCAGCATGGGGAAACTGAGGGCTGGGGGGTGCGGCCAGCTTGGGGCCCTGCTGTCCACCTGCCGCAGGGTCAGGACCCTCCTGTGTGTGAGAAGGGGCCAAACCCAGAAGCCTGAAGGCTGAGAAGACACCCCCGGCCCGTCTGCGGAAATGCCCCCACCCGAGATGTACAGGGGGCCTGCAGCTCCCGAGGACGGAGCTGTGACTCCTGGAGTCACCAGCCAAGCTGCAGTGGCCCAGCCCTATGCCCCGGTTAAGACACAGACTGGGGGACCCCCTGTACCCCAGAAGCCGCACTGCTGACCTGCCACAGGGGACCCAGCTCCGAGCTTCCCTCCCCCTCTGTGCCATGGGGACACGGGTCCGGCCGGCGTCCCGGGACCCTGCTGTGCCCTAAGGCCTGGCTGAGAAAGGGGACGCTAGAGGCCAAGACCCGCCATGGCGCACCCAGCCGGGCTCCCCACACCCCAGCACCCCGGCTGACAGCAGCAGCAGCCGCAGCACCTGGGCACAGCCAGCCCGGGAGCTTCTGCGGCTACCCCCCGCCCGCCTTGTCAGTGGCAGAAACCAGCCGCGGGCACGAGCCTTTTATGAAGATCCTGATTAAGCCCCAGCCGCGGCCCCAGATTTTTTTTCCATTGTTTTCTTCCTCGTGCCCTGACTCCTGCACGTCGCCCTCGGCCGGCCATAAACACTCCCGCGTGGCACAGAGGCGGGGCCTGGCGCTGTGGGCTGGCGGTGGCGGGCACAGCCCTCTGGGGGCGCGAGTCTTTCTTCCGGGGTCCTGGTTCCTGGGCCGGGCAGCCCCCTTCCCACCCGGGCCGCTGGGCTTTGTCAGTGGCTGGTAAGGGCCATGGGGGCAGCAAGGCCCTGCTTAGGCCCTGGGCCCTGGTGCCTTTCCTCCCCGCCTCTTACCTGGCCCGAGCTTGGACAGGGCCCCACTCGGAGCCCTGTGACCCCCGGCCAGGGCTGCGGGGACCAACAGATGTGAGTTTCCGCATTTGGGGGTGCAATGCGTGAGCCGAGGGGGCTCCAGGGGGCTCAGCTCTCGGCTGGGCAATCCAGCAACTCCTCCCGGGGTAGAGAGAGCTACCGACCCCCAGCCCAGCCAGGCCGAGCCGGGCCGAGCCGAGCCAAGCCTAGCCGAGCCGGGCCGAGCCGAGCCGGGCCTAGCCGAGCCGGGCCGAGCCGGGCGAGCCTCTCCCTTGCAGCCCTGTCGGCTCACCTGCGGGTGTGTGAGCCCTACACGGACCACAAAGGCCGCTACCACTTTGGCTTCCACTGTCCGCGGCTCTCGGACAACAAGACGCTGACGCTGTGCTGTCACCATAACAACACGGTCTTCAAGTACTGCTGCAACGAGACGGAGTTCCGGGCGGTGACCCAGGCCAACCTCACGGCGGGCGCCGAGGGCTACGTGCACAAGTGAGTCACGGACCGTGGACCCTCCCCGACCGGGCGGCTCTGGCCCCTCCCGCCTGCGCCCGCTGCTTTGCCGTTCCCGGGGTCTCTGCAGGCTGCTTTGCCGTTCCCGGGGTCTCTGCAGGCCGCCTTCTTATTTGCCCCCAGGGACTCTTTACATAGGAAGGCAACGGGCACCTGCCTCCCTGTTTGCCTTCCGAGGTGGGGGCTCCCTCCTGGTCTGTGCCACGCTGCCCCCCAGGCCCCCCCACCCGCCCCTGGACGTCGTCGGGTTGTGTCCAAGACTGGGAGTGTTTATGGGCTCAGACTCCCTCTTCGCTTTCTAGAATGTTCTCCTGCCCTTTAGGCACCATCCTTTGCACCTTCTCCTCCTACTCAGGTGGGGCTAGGGGCTCTTCCAGGGGTCAAGCCCACTGTGGCTGGTGGGTTTGTTTTGTGGGGGCCTCACCCAGAGGTGCTCAGGGCACTCGGGTCACTCCTGACTCTCAGGGCTGCCGGGATTGAACCTGGTTGGCCGTGTCCAGGGCAAGCCCCGTCCGGCTGCCGTCTCCGGCCCGTTTAAGTGCTTCTTGTGGCCGGTTCCCTCAGGCTCAGGGACCCGCCTGCAAACAGCGGCATTTAGCTTCGGCCTCAGTCGGTGCCGGTTCAGAGGATAAGCCCGTGGCCGGCCTGGCCCGTGTTTGCTTTTGATTGTTCCCGGTTTTGGAAAAAGCAAAAATAATAATAATAATAAAGTGTGTGGGATGGTGACGGTGGAGGGAGCGGTGGAGGGCCCTGGCCATGTCCACTGCCTGGAGCCCTGGGGTGGGCAGCCTGGGGACCCTCAGGGATGCCCCAACCTCGCTCTACTCTGAAGAGATGTCAGGGTCAGTCGCACCCAGGGCCGACTCCTCAGCCAGCCTCAGGGCCCAGGTGCTGCCCGAATGCCTCAGCTTGTGCTCCGGGCTGGGGACAGCTGCGGGGAGGCGAAGTCCTGTCCAGTGTGGAGCCGGTCCTCCTGGGGCCCTGCTGGGCGGGTTGGCAGGGGCGGGGCCTGGGAGGTCCTGGGCGGGGTGTGGGCGGGAGGGGCGGGGCGGCGGCGGGCTGGGCGGGATGTGTGTGGGGGTCAATCTGGGCTGGGCGGAGCTAGGGCTGTGCTAGGCGGGGCTAGGCCTTGGCTGGGCAGGGCTAGGGCGGGGCGGGGCGGGGCTAGGCCTTGGCTGGGCAGGGCTGGGGCGGGGCGGGGCGGGGCGGGGGCTAGGGCTTTGCTGGGCTGGGGCGGGGCTAGGCCTTGGCTGGAGCAGGGCTGGGGCGGGGCGGGCGGGGGCTAGGCCTTGGCTGGGCAGGGCTGGGGCGGGGCGGGCGGGGCTAGGGCTTGGCTGGGCGGGGCGGGGCTAGGGCTTGGCTGGGCTGGGGCGGGGCTAGGGCTTGGCTGAGCAGGGGCTGGGGCTGGGCGGGGCAGGGCTGGGCGGGGTTGGGAGGCCTGGGGCTGAGCTTCCTGGGGGCAGGCTGCGGTCCTGAGGGGTCTCACCTCTGCGTCTACGTGGGCTTCACACAGCAGCCAGTGCTCAGCGCCGGTGGGGGATAGTGGGGGTCGCAGAACAAGGGCCCCGTTGGAGAAGTGGGGCGGTTCTGAGCAGCTGCGGGTAGCGGCTGCTGCGGCCAGGGAGCGGCGGAGCTGGAGGGGTGAGGCCAGGCCCCCCAGTGCCCCAAGGAATCGGGAGAGGAGGCTGGGGCATCCTCGGTGCTGGGTTTCTGGTGGGGGGCCGTGGGTCGAGACAGGGGTCAGAGACCTCCCCATGCCAACCCCCTCCCTGGCACCTGCTGGCACTGCCCACTGGCATGGCCCAGCCCTTGCCAAGTGTGGATTATGCACTGAGGGCTGTGGGCTGGGGCCAGGCTTGGACGAGGCCGGCCAGGACCAAGGAGCCCAGAACATTTGGTGGGTGGTGAGCAGAGACGCCTGCAGGGTGGGTCCAGGCTGCTGGCCCTCAGCCCCCCCACAGCAACTACACGGCACTGCTGGGCGTGTGGATCTACGGCTTCTTCGTGCTGGCGCTGCTGGTCCTGGACCTGCTCTACTACTCAGCCATGAACTCGGACGCCTGCAAGGTCTACCTGACGCGGCTGGGGCGTGCACGGACGCTGGATGGAGCAGGAGCCGCGGCGGTGGGGGTGCTCGGCCCGGACCCCGCAGCCCCCCGCAGCCCCTGGGCCCCAGCCGTGCCCGGGCACGCAGGGGCCCCACAGCGCAGGCTGATGGCCTTCCAGAGCTCGTCCGCCTGGTGAGTGGCCACCTCCTGCCCAGGGGACCCGGCGCTCCTGCTGCCGGGCCACACCTCCCCGTGCCGGAGGGTCTCGGGGCAGAGGGGGCTGCTGAGGTGACCCCTGCCCGGGCGGCCTGAGCGTGAGGCAGCCAGCATTGAGGGGCACAAGGACCACTCCAAGAGGGTGGCGCTGCAGCCAGGGGCCAAAGGGGAGAGGAAAGGACAAAGGGCAAGAGGAAGGGGCAAGGGGCAAGGGGCAAAGAGGAAGGGGCAAAGTGGGGTGCCAAGGGCAGAGGTGAGTTGCCAGCGTTGCCCTGCTCCGACCAGCCTTTGGGCTGCCCCTTTTCTCAAGCTATTGGGGAAGGGTCTCGGGCATGGGCTCGAGTCACGGACCGACAGGACACACGGACGCTGCTCGTGGCAGCCTGGGGAGGGCAGCTGGGGGGGGGGCACAGAGGCCAAGCGACCTGCCTCGAGGCACACTCCGCGTCTGTCAGTGGGGGCAGCGTAGGCTCACGGGCTCTGGCCAGAATATCCTGGAGGCCACGGGCGGGCTGGCCAGTGCCCAGGAGGGAACGAAGGCGCAGGGCAGGCTGAGGGTGGAGGCCAGGCCAGAGGTCGGCTCTGCGTTCAGACTTTGGGGTGCTAAGCTGCACCCGGATGTCATGATGGGGCCTGGCCAGGCCTCTGAAACTGAGCAGCCCCACCTCGGGTCACCCCCCCAGGGACACCGTCAAGTTCATGAGCTCCGTAGGGTAGCTCCCGGGCCCAAGCGTCCAGCTCTGCTGTCCACCAGCTCGGCGATGTCCACTGCCTCAGCCCACGGGGACCAGTGTGCTGCGTCCTCGGGTGGCCTGGGAGGTCACTCACCACCACCCTGCACGCAGTGGCCCCCAGGATGCAGCCCGGCTAGTTGGTGGCCACTTAAGCGGCTAACAGGTAGAAGCTTAATAGTGGCGCCTTAAATTATTCATCAGATTCTCCCAGAGCCGCGGCGCCTATTGATGGAATAATCGCTCACCCATCAGGCCGGCGTGCGCAGCCTGGCTCAGCTCTGACAGGGCGCTGCCCTGCGGGAGCAGGGGGCAGGCCGGGCCCCACCAGCTCTGCCCAGCTGGGCCTCCTGCAGTGGGCGCATCGGGCGATCCTCGGGCATGTTTGGGCACTTGTTAAACACACTCTGGAGTGTCAGGAGCACCCACGGCCAGGGGCTTCTCTGGGGAATTGAGAGCCAAGAGCTGTGTCAGTGTCCAGAGTGCTGCGGCTCCCCGCCTCCCCTCCCTCCTCCCTCTCCTCTCTCTCCCCTTCTCTCTCTCCCTCTCTCTCCCCTTCTCTCTCTCCCTCCATCTCTCCCTATCTCTCCCTCTCCATCTCCCTCTTCTCTCTCTCCCTCCTCCCCCTCCCTCCCCCTCCCCTGTCCCCCCCTCTTAGTCCCTGCAGCTCCCGCAGTGGCTCCTGTCCTTGGCCACTGACCGTGTCCTTGTCCTCGCTGTGCTGCCCTGCAGGGAACTCGGCAGACTGGCAGGGCTGAGACGCCCGGACGGCAGTGCGGGCACACAGTGGCCCGGGCGCTCCATGGGTTCCACTGTTCTGCTGGCGGGTGAGCTGGCGGCTGGTCCCCACGTCCAGGGGAGCCGGAGGTGCGGCGCCCTGCCAGCCCGGCTGGCTTCTTCCCTGGGCTTCCGTCCCCAGCATGGGGTCACGGGGGCAGGGACCCCTCTCTCGCCCTTGGGGACGTGGGGACACAGGCTTCCATGCCCCGAGAGCTGGACCAGCCAGTGCTGACAGTCCCCGCCCGGGTCCCCTGCCCTCCCGTGGCCAAGTCCTTTCTCTGCAGAAGCCCCCCAGAGCCCCCATGAACTCTGCTGCCTGCTGCTCTTCTGCTTGGGGCCACCAGCAGTGCCCGGGAGCTGCTCATCCGGGCCTCCGAGCAGTTCAGGAACGTCCCGCACTAGCCCCGGCCAGCTTGGCCAGCCCCCTCCTCATTTCACCATTGGCTTCCATAGGTGGCCGCCGTGCTCAGAATCCCTGTGGACAAACGCCCAGTGGAGAGAACCCGGCTCCACGCCTCTGTACTCGCTCACGGGACAGGCCGTGGGTGCTCCCGGAATGAGCCGATGGGACTCAGCTGCCATGCACACGCGCTGACCCTCGCCCTTCTGGGCTGCGTGAGCTGTTGATCATCGGCAGGGGCTGCTGGGCTTTAGGAACGTCGATCCCAGCAGGACAGGGGGGGCGCAGGGGGCCTTCGTCAGCTCAGGGGGTGTTGCGGTGGTAGGGAGCTAACTGGGGGCTGCTCCCGGCTCCGTGTCTGTGGCCGGGTTCAGCTGAGGGTTCGAACTCGCTGACTTCATCCCTTGGGCCTCCCGTTCGCGGGACCCGGGGTTAGCTCTCTCAGGGAACCGTCCTTCCCTCTGCTAGTTCATCCGTCGACTCCCTCTGGTGGCTGCCCAGGACGTGATGATCAAAGCCATTTCCATGAAGCGACATTTATTTCCCCAATTCCTCTCCCGGTTTCCTGCACTTCCACTATTTACTTAATGCATTTTTAATCGCTTTCTCTTTTCTGTTAGTGCACAGTGGGGGGCGTTTGCCTTGCATGCAGCTGACCTGGGTTCTATCCCGGCATCCCATAGGGTCCCGAGCCAGGAGTAACCCCTGAGCATTTGCCAGGTGTGACCCAAAAAGAAAAGGAAAGGAAGGAAGGAAAGAAAGAAAGAAAGAAAGAAAGAAAGCGAAAGAGAGAGAAAGAAAGCAAGAGAGCGAAGGAGAGAGAGAAAGAGAGAGAGAGAGAGAAGAAGAGAGAGAGAGAAAGAGAGAAATGTTCAGGTTTTATGCAGGAAGCGCGGGGCCGCCCGTCTGCCGCTGAGCTGGGCCTTGCTCGGGAGGTATCTGAGCCCGTCACTGCAGGGCGTTACTCCTGCCTTCTTGCCGCCTGTGCAGATTCTAGTGGCCCCACCTGGCTGGTATTTATTTACCCCTTGAAATTGCCAGCAAAGGGTCTCCAGCACTTCCTGTCAGGGTCCCTGCTCGTGCCTGCCACGTCCTGCTCTGCTCCTCCGAGGCCATCAGGGAGTGCTGAGAAACGGCTCGAGGCGGGCAGGGGTGGACTCTGTCTGGCCGAGGGCACGGACCGGAGCCGGAGCGGGAGCCGCACTGGGGCGGACGGGCTGCAGACCCGGCTGGGTGTGTCTGACTGAAGCAGAGTCTGTGGCTAGCGGCCGGTGGTGGACTTTGGGAGGGCAGGGAAGGACAGAGTGGACGGTCCCTGCCTGAGAATTGCGGGATCCAGCTGTCTGTTTTGTGTAGTTCCGTTTCTCCTTTCTTTGGCTTTGGGCCAGGCTCTTCCATGCTCAGAGGTTGGTCCCGGCTCAGTGCTCAGGAGTAGGCCCCGGTAGAGGGGGTCCTGGGGGTGGACCAGGCGGCGCCGTGGCAGGCGGTGGCTGTTCCCCCGACTGTCTCTCCAGCCCTGGTTTCTTTGGGCTGGTTCTGAAATGACCGGTCTTGCCCCCAGGTGTCCGTGCGCCTTGGTGGTGAGGGCGGGGTCTGTCCCAGGCGGGCACCAAGGCCGCGTTCGTGAGGGAGGGTCACGCTGCTGCCAGGGCACGGCCTCGGCCCCCGAGACAGGGACCCCCTTTGCCAGCCACCTGCGCACACACAGCCCACGTCTGCTCGCCGTCCCCACCCCCGAGGTCAGCCCGTGCCCTGGAGAAAATGAGGTCCAGTTAGGTTGGGGGAGCTGGCGTGAGGCGCCGGAAAATTGATTCTGACTGCGCACTTAACTTGGCGTGGCGGGAAAAAAATCAATGGCTTCCGCCCGGGGCGAGTGACTGCGCCTCAGAGAAGGTTCCGGAAAGTCGGTGTGAAGATGCGTTTCCAGAGTGGAACAGCCGGCTGTGTGCAGACCCCTCGGCAGCCCTCGGTCCGGGGCAGGCTTCGGCTGCGTCAGATTCGTCTGGGTGGGCTTCAGCCAGCGGAATCATGAGTGTGGGTGCACCAGGGGCTCTCCAAGTCGCTACCAGCCTGTGCATGTGAGTGTGTGTGCCTATCTGTGTCTGAGTGCGTATGTGGAACTGGGGGTGTCCTTGGACAGAGCTGTCCAAAGGGGCACTGCAGCGGGAGGGCGCTGGCCCTGCGTGGTGCTGACCAGGGTCCAGTATCTGGGCCCCAGAAGGTTCAGTTCCCGCCCTGCCCGGCACCCCGGGAGCCCCAGCAGGCGCTCACTCAGACAGTCCCTGGCCCTGAACGGGCAGCGGTGAGCCCACCCCAACAGCCCTGCCGGGGTCCCGGGCTCTGAGCCAGCTCACAGCCAGGCAGCGCCTGACCACGGGACCTTCTCCTGCTGGTGTGGGTCAGGGGACCCGTGGGACCCCCAACCCCGCCTATTCCCACCCCGGGCTTTACTCCTCCAAGAATAGCCACGGTGTGAGGTCTCCCCGGAGGCTGGGGCAGAGCCCGGCGGACCTTCCTCCTGCTGCTTCAAGGTGTCTATGGGGACCTGGGGGGCCGTCCACTTGCTGCCCTGCCCACGAGCCCTGAACCCGTGCAGCGGGGTGCTGGTGATGAGGGGGGGTGGGCTGGGTGGGGTTGGGGGGCTCCTGAGCCGGTCCCAACAAGAAGCTCTACTCTGAGCTTGTGGCTAGATGAGGTGGGGAGCAGGTCCCCTCGCCGGGCAGGGGTTGGGGTTCAGGCATCCAGAGGTGGGGAGGAGGCGGCCCCCTCATAGGAAGGACCCCCAAAGAATGCTGGACCCCCATGGAGGGTGGGAGAGGGCTCCCTGCTGACCCCCCCTGCCAAGCGAGGACAGGGGGCACTCAGTGGACGAAGCCAGCGTCCGGTCTGGGGACCCCAATCTCCACCCCAGCAGGTCGTGGCTTGTGGGTATGTGTCTGTGTGTCTGTGTGTCTGGGTGTGTATCTGAGTATGTGTGTGTGTCCATGCCTGAGTGTGTCTGAGTGTGTGTGCCTGTGTCTGAGTGCGTATGTGATTATCTGCGTGTCTGAGTGTGACTGAGTGTCTGTGCCTGAGTGTGCGTGTTTGTGTGCATCTGCGTGTGCGTGATTATCTGTGTGAGTGTGAGTCTTTGTGTGTCTGGGCGTATGTGTGTGCGTCTGCGTGAGTGTGTGTTGTGTTGTGTGCCAGCTGTTCTGCTCTGGGGCCCCCAGCACCGGGCGGGCAGTGGTCCTGGTGTTGCTCTGACTTTGGGGCATCTCGGGGACCCCGGACCAGGGGTGGTGGCTCAGCCGATGTCCCTCACCTTGCCTGGCCCCTGACCGTGGATAGCATGTCCCTCGGGACTCCCACCGCTGACCTCCCAGCTAATGGACACGGTGCTCAGGGCAGGAATGGATGTGGGAAGAGCTTTGAAAAATTCATGGCAGAGCCCAGGGAGTGGCTTTATCTCTGGGCAGACAGGATGGGGGGACAGGGCAGGGGTGGGGGGACAGAGGGGGGACAGGGGCAGGGGTGGGGGACAGAGCGGGGGGGACAGGGCAGGGGTGGGGGGACAGAGCGGGGGACAGGGCAGGGATGGGGGGACAGAGCGGGGGGACAGGGCAGGGGTGGGGGGGACAAGCGGGGGGACAGAGCAGGGGTGGGGGACAGAGCGGGGGGACAGAGCGGGGGACAGAGGGGGGACAGGGGGGACAGAGGGGGGGACAGGGGGGACAGAGAGGGACGGGGGGACAGAACGGGGGGATGGGGGGACGGGGGGGCAGCGTCTCCCGCACTTTGTGCCTTAGCTGTGGCCTGTGCCCTGGGCAGCAGATGCTCTGCAGGTGAAGACAGCGGGGGTGGGGGCCTGCTGTCCGGCAGCCTCAGAGCTGCTGGTTCACAGGAGGTCGAGACCACCCTGAGGCCACACAGTCACGGGTCAGGACCTGGGTCTCACACACACAGTGTCTGAGCACGGACAGTGAGCAGAGGACACTGGCTTTGCTGGCCCCAGGACACAGTGAGGACCCCCAGCTGTGCCAGGCTCACACCCTGGGCTCTGCTAAGCGGTGTTAGGGAAAGGCTTGATCCAGCTTCAGGAGAGGCTTGATCCAGCTTCAGGAGAGGCTCGGCCTCTTCAAGGGGGCTTAGTCTGGCATTTTCTGCCCTACTCCCTGTGGCTGAAGCCCCCAAAGAAGCAACCACAACCCTGGCTCAAACATTGGGTCCCACAAATCACATCTTGCTGGTCTGGACTGTCTCGTGGGAGCCGTGTGCCCGTCCTTGGCCGGTCTCTGCAGCTGACGCTCAGGAAAGTGGGAGCAAGTCAGGTCAGAGGGCTGCGGGGTCAGGAGGGGAAGGTCCCGACTGCCTCCCCCCCCCGCCCTGCAGCCCGGCCTGTGGAGGGGTGGGGCGGGCGACTGGGCTGAGTGCTGGTTCCTGGCAAAGCTGCCAACTTTGGGCTCAGACAGCCGGTGCCACACACCTGCGCTGTGAATCTGACAGGTGTGGGGTGAGCTGGGACAGCTGCTTCCATGGGGCTCCAGGGAATGCTGACGGAGCCGCCACACACGCGTGTACACACACAGGAAGTACCGTGGTGCCACCACACATGCGTCTACACACACAGGAAGTACCATGGTGCCACCACATACGCAGGACATGCCAATGGCACCGTGTGCACTCACACACACACTAGCACACATACACTCGCGCACACTCACTAGCACACACACTAACACACACAAGCATGCACACTAACGCACATACACTAGAACACATCAGCATACACACTAGCACACACACTAACACATGCTAGCACACACACTAGCACCACACTGGCACACACTAGCACACACACTACGCACCCACAACTAACACACACGCTAGCACACACGCTAGCACACACACTAATACACATGCTAACACACACACTAACACACACGCTAGCACACACCTAATACACACGCTAGCACGCACACTGGCACACACACTAGCACGCACACACACTAACACACACGCTAGCACACACACTAACACACATGCTAGCACACACACTAACACACTCTAACAAACACGCTAGCACACACTAACACACACGCTAGCACACACACTAACACACATGCAAGCACACACGCTAACACACTAGCACACACGCTGGCGTCCAGCACCTGGTGGAGGGCCCTGTTCCAGGTCACTCCCCGCTGGGCGGAGCTGTGGAAGGGGTGGGCGCCCTTTCCGTAGCCCAGATGTGTCTCTGCCGTGGCCTGAGCTGGCTCCGAGAACAGGGCCTCGTTCTGTGCTCGTCTCCTCCGGCTGGGCTGGATCCGTGGGAGCCCCACACACACACACACACACTGTCCCGAGCTGGAGCCACAGCGTCCCCTGTGCCGAGACCGTGTGAGCCCCGTCACTCAGGCTGTGTGTTGTCGTGTTCCGGGCCCACGCTAGAGCGGGTGTCGGGTCCCCCCACCTGCCCCCAGGCTCCCCAGTGGGGCCAAGACCACGCTGGCTCGCTCTGTCTCTCTCTTGGGCGGCAGGTGCCCGCAGAGCCGCGGGGTCTTTGTCGAGGACACACAGCCCCCAGCCACCTCAGTCTCTCTGGTCAGCGTGGCGAGGCTGTTTGCTGGCGTCACCGCCTCCTCCGAGCAGCCTGCCATGACCGCATCTCAGCTGGCACGGAGGGACAGTCCCCGGGGTGATTTGTCGGGAGGGAGGGAGGGAGGAGGGTGCCTCCCCACGGTTCAATCCCCGCGCCCCGCACAGCTGCCCTCTGCTCCTTCCAGCCGAGCTCAGCCTTAAAGCCGGGCTCTGCTTTTCCGGGTGCTGGGGAAGGTGCTAGAAACCCCGAGCGCTCCCGTCTCGGCGCCTGGGCCGGCAGCTCCCTGAACGCTCCCGTCTCCGCCTGGGCCGGCAGCTCCCTGCCAAGGGGCACTCTGTCTGCGGCTTTACCTGGTAATTAGTCTTGTCGGGTGAGTGACTCGGCGCTTTTGTGGGCAAGGTTATTGCTCTCACTCTGTTCTGGAAGCATCTATTGTTATTCAAATTGCCAGGTGCCAGGGCCTTCTTCCCTGCTGCTGCAGCTGGGCCCTCCCTGGGGACCAGCCCAGGCCCCCAGGCTGCCCCAGCCCCGCCCCGCTATGAGCTCTGCCCCCTCCCCAGTTCTGTACCTGGACAACCTCCGTTTCCTCCCTGTCAATCACTGTTGGTTCCGGGAATAGAGGCGGGTCGGGCCAATGAAGACCCCAGTTTGTCTGGGGGTCCTCAGACAACCAGAGAAATAGACACGCGGCGCCTGCACTGTGAGAGTTGGGTGCCAAGGGCAGAGCGTGGGGCAGGTCCCGGCAGCTGCTCTGGGATAAGGGTGGTCTCTGCCGGGATTTCTGGAGAAGCGGCCCGTGTGGTGGAAGGATTCTGACAGACGGGTGGGGCCGGGAGCCGCCCCACGCCACAGGAGCACTGCTGGCGCCACCGGAGCACAGAACCGGGAGTAGTTCTGAGCACCAAACAGGGAGCACTTCCTGAGCATGAAGCAGGAGTAGTTACTGAGCACAGAACTGGGGAAACTCCTGAGCACAGACCCAGGAGTTGTTCCTGAGCACTGTGGCCTCCAACACGAGACGACAGAGGAGGGGAGGGAGAGAGCTGGGGTCAGAGAAAGGCCGACCTCCCCGCAGGCGCGCAGACATTCCCAGCGTGCAGGGAGGAGGTGAGGGCAGCACTTTGCACGTCTTGGGCCGAGCTCCTGGTTTTGTTTCCTGGCATTTCAGTGAGCAAGTGCTGAGGTCTTTATTCCACGCTGCCGGCCCCTCACTCCGGGGTTCACTCTCTCTGCAGCCGGTCCCGCGTGCGGGTTTAGAACAACGGAACGGAAGGTCGGGTCTGGTCGCTCTCGCCCTTTGGCTGAGGTCAGGTGCAGAACGTGGAAGCTGTTGGACACATCCAGTGGCGGGAGCCCGGCGGTCTTGGCTCCTCAAATCCTCTAGTTTTTTCTTGCTCAAACCTCACCTGATAAAGCATAAAAGGAGAATCAAATGCTCCGACAGCAGGAGCCGAGCGACAGCACAGGGGGAGGGCGTCAGCCTGCACGCGGCCCACCCAGGTTCCATCCCCCCCTCCGCATCCCAGGAGTAATTCCTGAGTGCAGAGCCAGGAGGGACCCGAGCCCCAGGCTCGCCGGGTGTGACCCAAACCACCCGGCAAATGCTCTGACACTTTCAAGTCTTTCCTCCAAGATGCACTGGGGCTTGTCCTCTTAGCCCGCGGGCTGGCCCCTCACCCTCCATTCTCCTCTGCGGCTTCCCTGCTCTCCTGAGGCTTCCCCTGACATCCCGAACCCCTGGGCCCTTTGATCTTACACTGACATTTCTGTCCGTCCTTCAATCCGTCCACCCGTTCATCCATCCATCCATCTGTCCGTCCATCCCTGCTTCCTGGCTTTCTTTCTTGGTTGTCAACTACATGACTCCCAGTGACCGCTATGGCTCCCAGTGACCGCTACGGCTCCCAGTGACCGCTACGGCTCCCAGTGACCGCTATGGCTCCCAGTGACCGCTACGGCTCCCAGTGACCGCTATGGCTCCCAGTGACCGCTACGGCTCCCAGTGACCGTTCTGGCTCCCCGTGACCGCTACGGCTCCCCGTGACCGCTACGGCTCCCAGTGACCGCTATGGCTCCCAGTGACCGCTACGGCTCCCAGTGACCGCTACGGCTCCCAGTGACCGCACTCACTAGTCTGCAGCTACATCCTGACTCCATCACAGATGTTTATGTTGTCACGGAACCTTCCAGAACATGGGCCTTTGCTGCTCCACTTTTCGGGCCCGTTGAGCTCCGGTGGGCGGCGCCTGCCAGTCCCTCCCTCCTGGCCTGCTGTCTCCGGCCGAGGTGACGGGCTGCCTCCTGTGACAGCGAGCAGATGCAGCCAGCCGTAGCTTTGCCGCTCAGTCCTGACGACGCTCTCTCTTTTATAGCTTTCTGGGGGCTGCCGGCTTCCACCATATGGGATCTGTTTTCTTTGTTTTATTTTCTGTGTGTGTCTTCTGACAATTTGGGAAGCTGTGTTTTTGGTCCCATGGTTATCTTCGTAATTATGCAGCTATATGAAACCCTTAAGCCTCTGTTTAGACAATGTTTATTTCCGCCCTATTACCAACAGTATCGAAATGAGAATATTTCTGCGCTCCCTCGCTCCCACCAACTGACGTTCGCTGATAATCCTGTTATTGCTGTTTTCCTTCCGACCTCTCATTTTTGCACGAATCTAAATGCTTCTCTGCAGCCGGAGAAGTTTTGCACACTTCGCGCCTGCCGCCTCCACGCGCCTGGTCTGTCACCAATATCAGTTCTGTCTCTTTTATTCTGATTTTGTTTTCTTTTTGGGTCACACTCAGCAATGCTCAGGGGTTACTCCTGGCTCTGCACTCAGGAATTACTCCTGGCGGTGCTCGGGGCCCATATAGGACGCTGGGAATCAAACCTGGGTGAGCGTGTGCAAGGCCAACGCCCTCCCTGCTGGACTATGACTTTGGTCCCTGCCACACCTGGCTGGGCTTGTTCCTGGCTCTGTCTCAGGAATCAGGGCTCAGGGCACCGCAGGGTGCAGGGGATCCAAACCAGGTTGGCCCGTGCTATCCCTCCGGCCCCACCCAGCCTTTAATTCCTGCTTCATTCAGCCCCGTGGGTCGCCGCTTCTGTGCTCAGATGGGGAGGCCGGACGGTCAGGGAGGGGCGTGGCTCCGCCGCAAACCTCGAGAATGATGTTGCCAGACCCGGGTTTGTTCTGTGCCACGAGCACGCCCCAATTCCCGCGAGACCCCAGGATGCCGAGTGGGCCGATGAGCCTGCGACTGGTCTGTGCGTTCCCCCGAGCGCTCTGTGGGGTTTGCCAGCAGCAGCGGGTGGACCCAGTGTCCAGCACAGGGTGGCCGTGATGGGGCAGCCGGGAAGGAGCACGTGAGCGTGGGCTGCCCTGCTGGCCCTGCTGGCCCTGCCCAAAGGCCATCTGAGAGCAGGAAGGACGGAAGCTCAGGGCCCCGGCAGCCCGGCACCCAGAGTGACCCCCACCGGAATCGACTCGCACCCCGGGTTCGAGCCAGGACAATCACAGCTCTGGGCCCCGAGGGCGTCTGTGTGGGACTCGGTGTTTCCTGCCTGTCATGGCGGGCGCGGCGGTCAGGGTTCGAGTCCCCATTCCGCCTGCTCTGGGGAGACACCCGGCGCCCAATCGTCTGGCTCAGCCCCTTCCCCAGCCCCATGGACAGAGCAGGGTCCCCTCTGGGGAAGGTCCACTGCCAAGGCCACTCGGCGCCTCCACTCCGGACAGTGGCTCGCCCTGTCGGCCACACGCAAGTTCCCGACCCTCCCTCGCCGCTCAGATTCCACTGGCTTGTGGGAGCAGCGTGTCAGAGCTGCACTTCAGAGCCGCTGGGCGCTGGCACAGGCGGGCAGAGCGGGGGCACCCCTGGGCCGTTCTCCGTGTGGCACCGACCCAGCACTGCAAGCCCAGCTGCGCTGCCCTGACACAGGTGTCGGACCGGGAGCTCCTGTTGGGGCCACAGCACAGCGGGGAGGGTGTTCGCCTGGCCGGCGGCCCACGGGTTCAATCCCGCATCCCATAGGGCCCCCGAGCGCCGCCAGGAGTGATTCCTGAGTGCAGAGTCGGGAGGAGCCCTGGGCACCGCAGGGTGTGACCCAAAAAGCAAAAAAAAAAAGGTGACAGTTTGCCAGGCCGAGGCTCCACAGACGGGCCAAGGCCAAACGAAGTCAGGCAGATACAGGAACGTTGTGTGTGTGTGTGTGTGTGTGTGTGTGTGTGTGTGTGTGTGTGTGTGAGAGAGAGAGAGAGAGAGAGAGGCGTGGGTGAGTGACCAGCCGGGCTTCGTGGGCACCAGAGCAGAAGGGAGGGAGGTGGGCAGGCGGAAGGGGGACCCTGACTCGCTCAGGGGCACCTTTTTGGGTTTCGTTTTTGGGGGCACGGTGCTCCCGAACAGTGCTCAGGAAGCGGCAGGGCAGGTGGTGGTGTCCAGTTCTCAGCCACTGGCCAGCAGGTCAGTCCCGGCTGCCCGTGTCAGCAGTGCTGGGGAACGTGACCTCTGGGGTCTGGTTCTCAGCCACTGGCCAGCAGGTCAGTCCCGGCTGCCCGGGTCAGCAGTGCTGGGGGACACGTGACCCTGGGGTTGAGCCCAGGTCTGCTGAGTGCTCCCCTCCCTAACCACTGAACTGTCTCCAGGCCCTCCGGGGAGTTCCGGGTAAGTGGGACTAAAGGGCTAGAAACCGTAATTGGGGAACTCCGGGCATGGACGTGTCGCAGTTCCCAGACACCCCCACCCGGGCAGGCGCCCGCGACCTTCTGGTCATGCTTCCTGTCTTCTTCCCCAGAGAAACCCGCTGCTGAGCCTAGGAGGAAGCAGAGACCCCCGGCACAGCCTCGGACAAGAACCGCCTCAACGGACGCCAGCAGGAACCGGGCGGCCGCAGCGGATGGCCGAGGGGGTCTCGCCCCATGCCCCCACCCCCAGCCTCAGACTTCCAAGATCAGGAGCAAACTCGGGGTGGGCGGGCCGTGGTGGGGGAAGGGCAGGCCTTGGAGCCCCCGGGGCCAGCGGCCTCTGGGAGGAACAGGCGGTGAGGGTGGACACGTGCAGCCGTGGGCCCCGCGCTTTGACACGCTCTGAAGCGAGAGTTGTTGTGCTTCGTGGGGGTTGGTGATTTCCAGCGCCAGCCCAACGCCTGAGTGACCAGGCAGGCCTGGCCGGCACCAGGGGCTCTGGTTCTCTCGCGCCGGAAACAGGATGCGGCCTTGGTGTGTGGGCGTAGCCCCGCCCTGCTTACTGAGGATGCTGGAAGTCCGGAGGCCCCAGGGGTCCGGTCTGGGGGCCTCAGCCCCCAACAGCAGCAGGAGTGGGGACAGGCCTGGGTCGAGCACTAAGTTAGGAGTCTTCTGACCCCGCCCCGGAAGATGCTCCCCCTGCAGAGCTGACTCAGAGCTGGGGGCTGGGTCCTCTGCCCAGTCAGTCACAGAGGGGCAGGGCCAGTCTGGGGTCACTCAGAGGCCGGGTCCATCCCAGCCCATCTCCCTAACGGTGTCTCGCTGGGTCCCGTCCCTGGCACGGGGTCGTGCACGGACACCCTGGGGAGCTGCCACGGGCCAGGGACACGCAGGTGGCGGCTGCAGAGCGGCAGAGGCCAGAGATAGAAAGTTCGGAAGCTCTTCGCCCATCCTGTGTGCCCCCGCTGTGCTGCTCTGGACACCTGCACCCCGGCGGCCCCGCAGTCCCCGTGCCGCCGGTAGGCGCTGTTGGCACTGTGGCGGCTGTGCCCAAGTCCCCACCCTGCGGGGCTCCCACCGGCACCCACACCTGGCTTGGGGTGAGTGCTCAGAGCAGGCGGCAGCCGTCAGAGGTCAGGGCCGCCATGCAGGTGACAGGTGTGCCCACTAGGTGGGCAGGGTTGAAGAAACCTCATTATGGAGGGTTTCAAGAAATCCAAAGAAATGGGGGTGTCTGGTCCAAGGGGGACAAGGGGGACTGGAATGAAGGGGAGAGAAAAACAGGCCCTTAACTGACCAGGCCAGGACCTTGACTGAGCCCAGTGCTTGGGTGGCCAGGGAGAGGCGCGGCAGGCACAAGAGCAGCTGGATCAGGCCGTTCCTGCATCCCACCTCACAGGCAGAGGCTGTGCCTGGGCAAGGCCTGAGACCCAGATTCCGACATCAGCTCTGCACAGGGAGGCAGAAGGGATCTGACTGGGCATGTGGGGCAGGGTGCCCCCACACGACTGCTCGGCCAGGATGGAGCGGGTGGTCTCGCCTCCCGGTCCCAGGCCTCCATGGAGCCTAGACCACGGCCCACACCAGCTAGAAGTTCACGTAGTTCATGTGGCGGAGACTGACGACTCGCTTCCCCGTTCCAGGAAGTGGGGTGACTGAGTCCCCTGGGGACTTGAGGGGTCCTGGGACGGAGCACTGGGATGTTCTGTTGGGAGCACTGGGATGTTCTGTTGGGAGCACTGGGATGTTCTGTTGGGAGAAGGCGCCGCCTCCCCAGCCCACAGCAAAGGTCAATCCAAGGCGGACGCTGCCCCTGCTCCCCTCACCCCGGGATGTGGGAGCCTCAGCTTCTCTCCTGCCGGCCATGTGGGCAGGGGTGCCCGCCCAGGGTGCCGCGTCCCGTACAGGCTGCCCGCTGTCCACGCCACTGTCCTGTGTGTCCTTATCGTGGTGTGGGGGTCTTGCCTCTGTGCACTGGGAGCACCCCAGGCCTCCCTGTCCCCCAGGCCCCCACGCCTAGAGGTCAGCCTGCGCAGGTGCTCACTGGCCCACAGGAACCCGGCCTTACACGGCTCACACACGCACACTCACACACTCACGCCCCGTAGGCAGACAGCCCGGGCACGTTCTCTGCTGCTTGAACACAGGCGGGTAGCCGGGTTGGGACGGGGCGCCTCGCCAAGCCCAGAAACCATCAGGCAAATTGGGGCCCAGGACTGGGGGTCGGGGAGAGGGGTGTGTGGCCAGGAGGTCGCAGTTTCTGGGGTCCAGCGGTACCTCTAGTTTGCTTTGGAGCCCGGAGGCCTGGAGGCCAGCTCAGAGGTGAGGCGTGTACCAGGACCTCTTGTCCGTCTTTGCTGGCGGGAGCCGTCCCACACGTTCCGGGGGCCTCTGCAGATACTTAAGGGGGGCTATTTCGGGGTGGCCACCCCCTCCCTAGCCGCTGAGGAACAGGGTCTCAGGGGTGACCCATCACTGCCAGCCCCCAGGGCCCCTGTCTGCTTCTGGAGGACGGGTCAGGTTGGAAGCTGGTGCTTGCCCTGCCAGCCCGGACACCCTCCCGGTCAGCCGCGCTCCCCTGCGGTGCCCCAGGACAGCGAGGGTGGTCACTCCTGCGGCCCTCAAAGACATGGCATCTCCTCATCGGTAGACCACCAGCTGGCCCTGGGGAGCAGCCGGCATGGGGCAGGCAGGAGAGAGGCAGGAGAGGGAGAGTCTGAGCTGTCTGTCCCCTCTGACCTGCCCACACTGACCCGCTCAGCCCCGCCCCCACAGGAGAGGACCGCAGGAGAGGGGAGGGCAGGCCCCTGGTGGAGTAGCTGTGCCTGACGGGGCAGGCGTGGGGCACCCGCCTTCTCCCTGGAAGTGGCTTTGGAGGCAGCGTCCACTGTGTCCTCCAGGTTCCCAGCCCAGGCTGTGCAGTGAGTGAGCACGCTGACCATTGGCAATGCTGGCCCTAGAACTCCCTATCTGCACGTTGAAGCCCCGGCTCTTTTTCCCTGGCTGGACAGAAATTCAGGGCGGCTGCAGGGGCTACCACCAGGGACGCCACTCACATCCCCGGACCCGGGTCCTGCTAGCTATGATGTGATCGGGATGGAGAGTCGGGCGTAGCGTGGCCCTCAGCCGCCCACCCTGAGGCCTGGGGTCCTGTGTAAGACGGGGGACATCAGCGGAGCCCTGCGCTGTGACCACGTGAACACCCCAAGCGGGGAGCAAGCCGGTGAGCCGGGGTTGGCCCGCACCCAGGTTTCTTTCTTCCCGTTCCTTCCCTTTCGCTCTGGGAGCTGGCTGGGCCCGTGGACCAAGCGGGCCTGTGACGGGCAGTGAGGAGGAGGGGCCGCAGCACGAGACTCCACCCTCAAAGGCAGGAGCTGCGGAGATCTGTGGACCGGGCCAGGTGCCTGGGCGCAGCCGTGTCTCCTGCGTGGCAGGGCTGGGGTCTCCCTGAGAGCCCACGGCCGGGAAAAACCAAAAAAACCCCACAATAATATTCGTGATGATCCTCCTGCTCCCACCGACAGTGATATAACAGTCACAGCTAACGTGTGCAGAGCGCTGCGGCCCGCCTTTCTACACCGTGTTTTTATAAAGATGTCCTTAGATTTTAATAAACTGTCCCCCACTGTTCTCTGGACCCCCTCGCCTCTGAGGTGTCTGTGTGCGGCGACGCTGCCTTTGGCTGCTGGGGGCCCGCCCCACCCGTGCCCCTCGCCAGGCCGACTCTGCCCCACGGGGGGAAGGTGTGTGTTGGGGGTTCACATTCAGATGGGGGCCAGTCTAGGCTCCGTCCCTCCGGGCCTCGGAGCCGGGCTCTGTCCTGAGGATTGGGCCAGCCCTGGAGCATCGAGGAGGCAGGACCTAGCAC
The DNA here is from genome assembly GCA_021461705.1 of Cryptotis parvus. Classification (NCBI taxonomy): domain Eukaryota; kingdom Metazoa; phylum Chordata; class Mammalia; order Eulipotyphla; family Soricidae; genus Cryptotis; species Cryptotis parvus. Next base: position 68,681 of record JAJIBD010006760.1, on the reverse strand, counting down.
TGCCCCCCACTGTGAGGGACCCTCTGGGCTTTCCTGCCACGCTCACGTCCACGCACCCCACAGGGCTCCTCGTGGACAAGCACAGCCCCCTCCCGATTGGGCGCCTGACACCAGTTCCCGAGGGAACCATCCCAGCTTCGGTGGGTGGGGGGTCAGGGGTTATCACTGACGTGTCCAGGGACCCACGGAACAGCCCCGAACAAGCCCCTTCATGCCACTGTCCCCCAAATCTCTGATTCCTGGAGCCCTCCATCTGCTCCAGAAGTGACGCTAAGATATATCCCAGCCCTCTCTGGCGCCCTCCAGAGCGGCGGAGCCCAGGGAATGGGCTTTCTCCTAGAAGGGACCGCACAGCCCAGGACAGAGAGGTCTGTGCTGAGACCCCAGCAGCAGGCCAAGGCCGGGCTCCAGGACGTTCTCCCTCCACGCCCGCACACCTCCCCCGAGCCCTCAGCCTGGCCCCACCCAGACGGCCCAACAGCCAAGTGGGAGCCTTGCCCCAGGGGCCCCCCAGACTCCAAGCACCTCTGGGGGTGGTAAAATTTTAATAAACAACTTTATTATTATTATTATTATTATTATTATATACTTGAACCAGAGACACAGATACATGGGGCAGAGCTGCTACCGGCTCTCCTGTGCTCGGCTGATCATGAGGCACCGGGAGGGAAGGCGGGTTCTAGCCCTGACCCGCCATCCCAATAGAGCCTCTCAAGAAGCCAGAGGAACCCCCCACACCATGAGGGCCGCCGTTTCAACATCCGACTCCACAGCTGGTCAGAGCTCCACCCAAGAGAAAAGCCGATCTCTACCAGTTTCGCTGTTCGTCAGTAAATGCACAAGATGAGAGCCTACTCCTGAGAGTATCCCACCCACACGGCAGAGCCTGGCAAGCTACCTGTGTCGTATTCAATACGCCAAAACCAGTAACAGTTGTAGACCTCATTCCCATGACCTGAAGGAATGGTCTGAGGCTCTTCCTGTTCCTGGAGCAGCAGACGCCCTTGGGCTACACTAGCACAGGATAGGACTATGGAGACGTTACTGGCGCCCGCTCGAGCAGTGGGAAGATGCGATACAGTGATTATTATTATTTCATATTATCTGTAGAGCCAGTTAGGCACGGTGAAAACCAAGTATAAAACCATAATTGGGGCCGGAGTGATAGCCCAGCGGTAGGGTATTTGCCTTGCACGCGGCCGGCCCATGCTGGCCCGAGTTCGATCCCCGGCATCCCATATGGTCCCCTGAGCACCACCAGGAGTGATTCCTGAGTGCAGAGCCAGGAGTAACCCCTGAGTATCGCCGGTGTGACCCAAAAAAAGCAAAAAAAAAAAAACATAATGAAAATCTCCATAATGGAAACAGTGTGTGAGTGAGAGAGGGAGGAAGGAGGAGGCTCTGGCAGCAAGCGAGAAGGGGTCTAGGGGCTAACCCCACCAGCAACACGACATGCAGTCAGGAGGGGCCAGCGGACAGGACAGCAGGAAGGGGACACTGCAACGCTGACCTGGCTCAATCCCAGCACCACAGTCGTCTCCCAAGAGTGAGCCCCGCGCACAGAGCCGGGAGTCGGCCCCGAGCACAGAGCCGGAGTCGGCCCCGAGCACAGAGCCGGGAGTCGGCCCCGAGCACAGAGCCGAGTCAGCCCCGAGCACAGAGCCGGGAGTCAGCCCTGAGCACAGAGCCGGAGTCAGCCCCGAGCACAGAGCCGGAGTCAGCTCTGAGCACAGAGCCGGGAGTGAGCCCTGAGCACAGAGCCGGAGTCAGCCCCGAGCACAGAGCCGGGAGTCAGCCCTGAGCACAGAAGAGCCGGGAGTCGGCCCCGAGCACAGAGCCAGGAGTCAGCTTCTGCCCCAGAGAGTAACAGACCCGCCTTCCTGTCCGGAGAGTGACCCAACTTCCCGAGGCCAGCTGCCAACGGGACAGTCCAGTAAACACCCAGCAAGCATGCTTAAAAGCAATTAAGGGAACGTCAGGAAGATTATATAAAACGTGCAAAATTTACAAGAAAATGGATTATTTTCTAAACCAGAAGATTAAAGTCCTCCAACTGGTTGTCATAACACGGAGACCTGAAACACCCTCCAACGACTCCTTAGATTGAATCTGCACTCACTTGTTCCAGTGGAGGAAACGCGATTTGGGCAGATATTAAAGGGTGCACGCCGCACGCGGGCGCTTCCGGAGATGAGGAGAGGAGCTGAAAGAGGAGATGGAGCGTGCGAGCCCCGCCCCCCCCAGCCCCCTAATCCGACCGCGCTGTAGCGGCTCCTGCAGCAGCCGAGCACGTTGTCCCAGATGTCAGGTCGGTTTAACATCAGGGAATAATAGCTGAGCCCACAGCGCTGGCGTCGCAGAGGGAAAACAGGCTTCAGCAGAGATGGACGGTCATCACGGCTGCCAGCGCCCGGTCACGGCGCAGCAGGACAGAAGGACATTTCCTAAACCAGCCAACAGCCACCACGAGGACCCACAGCATCGTCCATTCCTCACTGGAACACCCCAGCTCCCGCAGGCCTGCGCGGCCGGCCGGTACCCCTGTGACTCCCTACACCCCAGAATTGAGTGTAAGCAGCGGTCGGTGGCTGGGCAGGAAGGCAGCAGGGAAGCCGCCCGCTCTGCTATCCGCTGACCCTGGTTCCATCCCCTACGCTGCAGAGCCCCCCCACACACACACTCCAGTCTTACTGGAGTGACCTGGAGTGCAGAGCCAGAGCCTCGTGCAGGGGTGACTAGAGGGAACTGGGGACATTGGCGATAGGAAACGTGCACTGGTGGAGGGAGGGGGTCAAACACTGTGTGACTGATCCCAATCACTGCTTCGAACTGAGTGTCTCAGGGTGAGTCAATAAAAAGGAAGGGAGGGAGGGAAGGAGAGAGGAGGGAGGAAGGGAGGAGGGAGGAGGGAGGAAGAAAAGGAAGGAAGGAAGGAAGGAATAAGGAAGGAAGGAAGGAAGGAAGGAAGGAAGGAAGGAAGGAAGGAAGGAAGGAAAGGAGGAAGGAAGGAAGGAAGGAAGGAAGGAAGGGAAGGAACGGAGGAAGGAAGAAGGAAGGGAGGAGGAGGGAGGAAGGAAGGAAGGGAGGGAGGAAAGAAGGAAGGAAGGAAGGAGGGAGGAAGAAAGGAAGGAAGGAAGGGAGGAGGAAGGAAGGAAGGAAGGAAGGAAGGAAGGAAGAAGGAAGGAAGGAAGGAAGGAAGGAAGGAAGGAAGGAAGGAAGGGAAGGAACGGAGGAAGGAAGAAGGAAGGAGGGAGGAGGGAGGAAGGAAGGAAGGAAGGAAGGAAGGAAGGAAGAAGGAAGGAAGGAAGGAAGGAAGGAAGGAAGGAAGGAAGGAAGGAAGGAAGGAAGGAAGGAAGGAACGGAGGAAGGAAGAAGGAAGGAGGGAGGAGGGAGGAAGGAAGGAAGGAGGGAGGAAAGAAGGAAATGAAGGGAGGGAGGAAGAAAGGAAGGAAGGAAGGGAGGGAGGAAGGAAGGAAGGAAGGAAGGAAGGAAGAAGGAAGGAAGGAAGGAAGGAAGGAAGGAAGGAAGGAAGGAAGGAAGAAGGAAGGAAGGAAGGAAGGAAGGGAAGGAAGGAGGAAGGAAGAAGGAAGGAGGGAGGAGGGAGGAAGGAAGGAAGGAGGGAGGAAAGAAGGAAGGAAGGAAGGGAGGGAGGAAGAAAGGAAGGAAGGAAGGGAGGGAGGAAGGAAGGAAGGAAGGAAGGAAGGAAGGAGGGAGGGAGGGAGGGAGGGAGGGAGGGAGGGAGGAAGGGGAAGGAGGGAGGAAGGAAGGAAGGGAGGAAGGAAGGAAGGAAGGAGGAGGGAGGAAGGAAGGAAGGAAGGAAGGAAGGGAAGGAGGGAGAAGAAGGAAGGGAAGGAAGGAGGAAGGAAGGAAGGAAGGGAAGGAGGGAGGAAGGAAGGAAGGATGAAGGAAGGAAGGAAGGAAGGAAGGAAGGAAGGAAAGGAAGGAAGGAAGGAAGGAAGGAAGGAAGGAAGGAAGGAAGGAAGGAAGGAAGGAAGGAAGGAAGGAAAGGAAGGAAGGAAGGAAGGAAGGAAGGAAGGGAAGGAAGGAAGGAAGAAAAGAAAGGAAGGAAGGGAGGAAGGAAAGGAAAGGAAGGAAGGAAGGAAGGAAGGAAAGGAAGGAAGGAAGGAAGGAAGGAAGGAAGGAAGGAGGGAGGAGGGAGGGAGGGGAGGGAGGAGAAAGGAAGGAAGGAAAGGGAAGGAAGGAAGGAAGGAAGGAAGGAAGGAAGGAAGAAGGAAGAAAGGAAGGAAGGAAGGAGGAGGGAGGGGGGAGGGAGGGAGGAAAGGAAGAAAGGAAGGAAAGGAAGGAAGAAGGAAGGAAGGAAGGAAGGAAGGAAGGAAGGAAGGAAGGAAGGAAGAAGGAAAGGAAGGAAGGAAGGAGGAAGGGAGGGAGGGAGGAGGGAGGAAAGGAAGGAAGGAAGGAAAGAGAAGGAAGGAAGGAAGGAAGGAGGGAGGGAGGAGGGAGGGAGGGAGGGAGGGAGGGAGGGAGGGAGGAAGGAAGGAAGGAAGGAAGGAAGGAAGGAAGGAAGGAAGGAAGGAAGGAAGAAGGAAGGAAGGAAGGAAGGAAGGAAGGAAGAAGGAAGGAAGGAAGGAAGGAAGGAAGGAAGGAAGGAAGGAAGGAAGGAAGGAAGGAAGGAAGGAAGGAAGGAAGGAAGGAAGGAAGGAAGGAAGGAAGGAAGGAAGGAAGGAAGGAAGGAAGGAAGGAAGGAAGGGATTCCAGGAAGATCCCTGTGGGTTGTGTCCCTCCCTGGTGTGAAATGCCCCGGCACTAGAGAAGCATTCTCCAGTCCTGGGAGTTCCGTCCTTGCCCTGCGCTACTCACGCCAGGCACAGACCTGACACGCTTGGCTGAGTTTGGGTGATGCTCTCAAAGTTCTTAAGCACGTGCAGCCGGGGATTTCGGAGCTGAGTGGATTTTTTCCTGGTTCAAGAAGGTGCCTTCAGGCTGGAGCCCTCCAGCAGGGGAGGGCGTTGCCTTGCTAGCGACTGAACTGGGTTTGATCCCGGCATCCCATATGGTCCCCTGAGCACCACCAGGAGTAATTCCTGAGTGCAGAGCCTGGGGTAACCCCTGAGTATCGCCGGATGTGACCAAAAAGAAAAAAAACAAAGGTGCCGCCTGTCCAGGGTGGCTAGACCCCTTTGCGTGCTCGGTTTCTCCTTGAGGAAGGCTAGAATCTCTTTTCCGTCCACGAACAGAAAGCGAGTGTTTGTTTCTCAGCAGCTCGCGATGGCGGAGAGCAGGGGGCACATGCTCCAGCCTGCTCAGGAATCCTCTGAGCTCAGCCCTCCCAACCGCAATGGGAACTGAGACTGTCTTTCATCGTCAGGTGATTTAAGTTCAATTTTCTTCCTCCTTAAAGAGCGAATTCTTCAGGGGCTCCTGTCCTGAGGTGTTGTTTGCAAGGGGGCTGCCTCTGGGGGGCTACAGTTTCTTGTAAATATGGCTGGAGTCTTCTTTTTCTGGTCCTTTAACCCAGGAAGTTACTGCTAAAGGCGTGTGGCCCCCCTGGGGAGACAAATGGCCAGGAGAAAGGTTGTTGAAGTTCAAAACCCCAGGGTCACCTGTGTCCTGTCCGTCCACTTGTCGCCTGCCTATTGACAGCTGCCAAGCGGGTTCAAAGAGTTGAAGAAACAATAGAAATATAAATAATTGTATTTCTTGTATCACTTGTCACTTGTCTTCCCGTTGTTCATCTATTTGCTCGAGCGGGCGCCAGTAACGTCTCCATTCGTTGGGAATGAGGACCATTATTGTTACTGTTTTTGGCATATCGAATACACCAAATATTAGCTTGCCAGGCTCTGCCGTGGCTCTGGGTTCATCACAGGGTGGGGGGCAGGCTTTTTCTATGTCAGACCATCAACCATCCAGGGCCCACGGGGCAGAGCCCGGTGTAGACAAGCCTGTCTCCTGTCTGCCACGTGCCAATGCAGCTGGGCACTGCAGCCACACCTGCAGCACCTCGAGGGGCAGGAATCTGTTATAAAGTTTCCATAAAATCATAATTGGTGGAAAATGACACTTAATCTTGCAAGACACATTTGTCCTTGCAAATTATTTTTGGTGACAATCATTACATTTTAATTAATTTATTATTCTGTTGCATATGTAGAAACTCAGCATGTGGGTCCCCATCACCGGCTCCTGCAGGTCCCCTGAGCTGATAGCGTCACTTTGGAATCAGGAAATGACGGAGTCTGGGATAACACAGACCAGCGTGCGGCACAAAGAAAGCCGGAACCCGCAGCCGTGACGGGGCCAGAGGCTGTAGCCGCGGCGAGTCCAGGCCAGCGGGGGCTGCTCGGACAGTCGGGAAGCGTCAGCCCGGCCACACGCATTCGGCCCCGCCTGCCCGCGGGCGCCACAGACGAGACACTGATGCAGAGCACCCGCCTCCGCGGCACCAACCCTGGAATGTTTACAGGGCCCAGGGGTTGTTCTTCAGGGCAAGGCAAAGGCTGACTTCCCGAGGCCGCTGCCTGCTTCTCAGCATTGACAGAGGCGTTTTCAGAGCCGCCTGGCGTGGGAGGGAGCCAGCTCACAAACTCTTGTTTTTCCAAGTAGATTAAGTCACACTCCCATGGCCAGCCCGATGGTGTAGGATAAGCTCAACTTGTTTTCCATTAACCCGTCCACGACTGTTTCTCTGGAAGCAAAAGTTCTGCTCAAACACAATTTTCCAAAGCAAAAATCAACCCAGGAGAGCTTCTTGTCTTTGCGTAGAGGAAGGCGCCTCCCCGCAGAACTCGGGGGTCCCAGAGAGCTGATGAACCGGCTGAGGTTTAGCAATGAGTGTCCGAGGATGTGGCCACAGCCAGTGCTGGTGGGGGCTGGAGCCCCAGGGAGGCACTTTGCCAGGCTGAGCGTGAGGACGCTGGTGTTTCTTCCAGAGTCGGGGTGTCTGGGCTCCCGCAAACCCCCAGGCTTCGAAGCCCCGCAGCCATGCGCCCCCCCACACAGTCGCCACGTGTGGCCTCTGACCCGGCCCGCAGCTCCCGAAGTCTCTGCACTGTGTAACACCCTAAAGCAACAACAAGAAGCTCTTAGACAGGGACTTAACACTCGTGGACAGACACGACTGTCACCTAGATTGATTTTCTGCGTCTATTGATTTCAGTATTACAGCTTTACTATCTAATCAATTTTAAGTCTAGAATTGTATCAACAGCTGTGGCTTTCTTCTACATTAAGACAAATACAAATTTGGGGCCGGAGAGATAGCAGAGAAGGTGTTGGCCTTGCACGCAGCCAAACCAGGTTCCATCCCGGCATCCCATATGGTCCCCGAGCACCCCCAGGAGTAATTCCTGAGCGTAGAGCCAGGAGCAACCCCTGCGCATCGCTGGGTGTGACCCAAAAGGCAAAAATAAATAAATAAATAAAAACTAAATTTAAAAAATTGATTAAATAAACTCCAAAGCATCTACAAAGAGAGATTTAGGAAGTGATTTATTCTGAGTATTAAGGCCTTTTGCTTTTTAATGGAATGTGCTTTATTCTAAGTTGATAGAATTTAATTATTTTAAACCAAATCCATTAAATGACTGACTCAAAATCCTCCAACCCTTCGGGAAAGTGTCTCCCCGAGCCGGTCTGAGCCAGTCTGAGCCGCGGGCGTCCCCTGGGATGGGCTGGCTACTCAGAGCCCCGCACTGCGGGCTTCCGAACAAGTATTTAAGAGAATAAATTGTGGTTCTGCAGGGATTTAGAGGAATTCCACAGTTCTGTCAAAGCAAAACCAAGACAAGCGTGAAAGATTGCCTTTTCCATAACAGCGCCCCCGACCATCTTCCGGTCCCCCAAAACCTCCCTGGGAAGGAGGAAATGAATAAACGCTGCAGGAAGACCCAGACCCAGAGAGCAGCAGGATTTGGGGCTGCGGGTGCGGGGGTCAGGCCAGCGGGTTAGGGCGCTCACGGGGTGCCCGGGAGAGCATGGGGTGCGGGGAGTCAGGCCAGCGGGTTAGGGGCGCTCACGGGGTGCCCGGAGAGCATGGGGGTGCGGGGGTCAGGCCAGCGGGTTAGGGCGCTCACGGGTGCCCGGAGAGCATGGGGGTGCGGGAGTCAGGCCAGCGGGTTAGGGGCGCTCATGGGGTGCCCGGGAGAGCATGGGGGTGCGGGGGTCAGGCCAACGGGTTAGGGGCGCTCACGGGGTGCCCGGGAGAGCATGGGGGTGCGGGGTCAGGCCAGCGGGTTAGGGCGCTCACGGGGTGCCCGGGAGAGCATGGGGGTGCGGGGGTCAGGCCAGCGGGTTAGGGCGCTCACGGGGTGCCCGGGAGAGCATGGGGGTGCGGGGGGTCAGGCTAGCGGGTTAGGGCGCTCACGGGGTGCCCGGGAGAGCATGGGGGTGCAGGCGCGGGAAGTCAGGCCAGCAGGGTCCCCACGCGCTCATGGGGTGCCGGGAGAGCAGGTGTGTGTTGCTGGCGTGTGCGCCGCGGGCGTCTGGAACCCTTCACTCTCTTCAGAAACACACACAGCTCCCGACACATACTGCAGGCCACGTCCTCTGCTGGTCAACTGTGGAGGCTCTCGTGTGGGCGGCTACCAGCCCCGGCTTACGAGGTCAGCATGGCCCCAGAGGCGCTGGACAGAGGGAACAGCGGGAGGGCCTTGCACCCCCCAAAATAAAACCCACGATGAAATGCTGTGTGTTCCCGTGAGCGCCCCACCGCCCGGCTGCTGCCCCCAGCTCAGCCAGGGCTCCCCTCTGTTGGGGTGTGAAAGCGAGTGCCACGGCTAGCGTCCACTGCCGGAAAACACACTGTCCAGCCCAGGGGACGCTGCTCGGCTCCCCACCCCACGTGTTCCCCAGCTGTTCCCACACCCCCATGGGCACGGCCCTTCCTTGCGATGACCCGGCCCGTCCTGGGTCCTGCTCTGTCTTGCAAACATTCCTCCTGTCCTCCACCGAGCCGCAGCCACATCCTGGACGGCCCAAACCCCGTCATCGTTGTGTTTTGCTTTGCTTTGCTTTGGAGGCCTCACCGGAGGTGCTCAGGGCTTACTCCTGACTCTGTGCTCAGGAATTATGCATAGCGGCCCGGGAGACCCTCTGGGGTGCTGGGACTGAACCCGACCTGTTCTATGGCAAGGAAGCCCTTTAGGGGGGCCAGAGGGGACTCTTTCTCCAAGCACATCCATGGGTCGGACCATAGCACAGTGGGGAGGGCATTGGCCTTGCGTGTGGCTGACCTGGGTTCGATCCCGGCACCCATAGAGTCTCCCGAGACCACCAGGAGTAACTCCTGAGTGCAGAGCCAGGAGTAAGCCCCGAGGTCAGGTGTGGCCCCAAGCAAACAAACAAAAAAATAGCAATAATAACAAAAGAGCATCCTGATACACCGTTGGCTGGACTCCCCACCTCGCCATTAGCTGCGCAGAAGGGAAGGGGGGCTGGCACGTGTCCACGGGCAGCCGGCGCGGGGAGGCAACGAGACGTGACGGGACGAGCCGAGCCGGTGGCAGGCTCCGCCGAGCGTTAGAAATGTCTATTTGTGGCGCAGTCGAATTTGTGAATATGATAATGAATAAATATTGGTCTTTGCTTCTGCGGCCTCCTCCATCTGGTCGGCTCAGCCAAACGGAGGCTCTCGTCACCTCTCTTTCCAGCGCGGTGACGGGCCCGGGAGGGGCAGCCCCCACCCAGCTCGCTGGAAGCTGGGAGGGGCGGGAGGGGAGCGCCGGGAAGCCAGCGGCCCTTGGAGGGAGCACGTCGGCTGCCCACGCGGAACCGGGCTGGTGTGGGTTTGCTGCTTGCGCCTTCCCGGGCACACACGGCACCGCGGAGCCGCCCACGACGGAGTCACTCCCGCCCACCGGCGCGCCGTTCCCTTGTAAGACGGCGCCGTGTCAGAAAGTGCTTTTCTTTGCCAAACTTCCCTTTATTTTTCATTCCTAGAATGCGCTGAGCCTTGCCCTAGATTCAGGGGTGCCGTGGGTAAGACCTTCAGCGCCCCGGCCCTGAGCCAAGCCACCAAGACAACCCACAGTCGGTGTGTGCTGCCAATGCGTGGAGGGGCAGCGGGGACAAGGGGGGTCACACACGGACCTGCAGTGTGTGTGTATGGGTGTGCGTGCATGTGTGTGCAGGGCGTGAGTCTGTGTGTGCGTGTGTGCATGGGGGAGCCTTGTGTGCTTGCGTGTGTGCCCGTGGCGTCTGTGTGCGGCAGCGTGTCCGTGGTCCTGAGCCCTGAGCCCCGCCCCTGCACGCACACTGGCCCTTCGAGCTGCAGAGGGTGACCAGCCTTCAAGGACCCCCAGTTCCTGCCGTGGTAGGGGCTTTGGGACGCCATCGGGAAGCTCAAAGCCTCCTGCCCTGGGGGCAGCAGCCCCCAAGTCCCGGCTGCTGCAGCTCATCCAACGAGACCCTCCGGCAGCTCTGGGCCACAGTCGGGACCCCCAAACCATGACAGTCTGGGGCGCTCGAGCAACTCAAGTGAGATAAAGGGGCGTGAGAGGAGGGGGCGCCCGGGCTCCCTGCTGCTCCACAGGGACCGGGTGCTCTTGGTGGGCTCCTGCCCAGGCACCCCATCTCTCAGCCACTTCACAGGGCGCCCCAGAACCCAGCACTTCACCCACAGAGCTGAGCTGGAGACACATCCAGCCGGGTGAGATGGGGACCCGCTGATGCTGGGGTGTCCTGGCCCAGAGGGGAAACTGAGGCAGCCACCGAGGAGGGGTGCCGTCATCAGGGCCAGCTCCTGAGGAAGAGCCACTCTGCCCCGTGGGGGTCCTGCGAGGAGTGGAGGGAAGACTGCCCGGCGGGGTGGGGGCACTTGACAAAGACGGTAGGTGGGCCAGTGTCCCTCTGGGCCTGCCAGGGAGCGAGGAGTGACGCTGGGGCCCAGCTGCGTGAGGAAGAGGACGGTGAGGCGACACCTGAGGTGAGGAAGAGGACGGTGAGGGGACGCCCGCAGTGAGGAAGAGGACGGTGAGGAGACACCTGAGGTGAGGAAGAGGACGGTGAGGGGACACCTGAGGTGAGGAAGAGGACGGTGAGGGACGCCAGCGGTGAGGAAGAGGATGGTGAGGTGGCGCCCGCTGTGAGGAAGAGGACGGTGAGGGGATGCCCGCTGTGAGGAAGAGGACGGTGAGGGGACGCCCATGGTGAGGAAGAGGACGGTGAGGAGACACCTGAGGTGAGGAAGAGGGCGGTGAGGAAGATGCTGAGGTGACGCCTGCCACACCCCGACTCCCCTTTTTTTTTTTTTTTTTTGCTTTTTGGGTCACACCCGCGATGCTCAGGGGTTACTCCTGGCTCTGTGCTCAGGAATTACTCCTGGCGGTGCTCGGGACCATATGGGATGCCGGGGATTGAACCCAGGCCGGCATAGGCCAGCCACGTGCAAGGCAAACGCCCTACCCGCTGGGCTATCACTCCGGCTACCGACTCCCTTTTTTTAACTGCTGTCACCGTCCGTCCCTGACTGCTTCTCCTGACGGGAAGGAATGGGATTGGGACCCCGCGGTCCACCCCAGCCCCTTCACCCCAGCCTGCGCCCGACCCCGACCCGACCCAACCAGCGGGGTAACTTCCCGCCTGAGCCTAGGGCAGGCCGCAGCCCGCTGGGAGCTCCTGGGGTGAGGGATGCCACAGTCCGGCGTTGTGCAGCTCCGCCCCTGGAAGGACCTTTCCGGCACATCCACTTCCCGGACTGTCAGCGCCGCCCTCCCCAACCGGGGCCCCTAACGCTGCCGGGAGGGTCCCCCACTGTGGGGAAGGAGGCGGGGCCGGGCCCGCTGGCACGTTGTGTCAAGTCTGACGCGGAGCCAGGCTGGGCCAGCGTTGATGTGATGCCAAAGCGGGGGAGGACACGCTTTTCTCCAGACGAGCTGTGTGCCTGCCGGCTGACGGAGGGAAAACCAGGCGTCTCGCCGCCATCTGTTCCCGAGGGCTGGGGCGGTCCGGGCCCGCGGCCCCACGGCTGCGCCCAGACCCAGTTTCCAAGCGCAGCCCTGGATTATTTCAGGAAGTGGCTCAACTCTGAGCCCCCTCGCCTTCCTTTCCCACCCCCAGGCCCGAGTGGGCAGGTTCCTGCGGGCCAGGGCTGGGGCTGAAGGCAGGGGCTCCGGCCCCTCCTCGGTTCTTTCGCAGGATCCGCTTCCTCTGCCCAAGGGTCAGACCCCAGGGAAGCCCCTCACTCTGGGTGTGTGGGGTGCGGGCGTCTGAGCAGGGGACACCCCTGAAAGCAGTTTGGGTGGGGACAAGCACTCGGGCGGGGGGCCCCAGAGCTGGCCGCACTGCAAGGCCCCAGAGCGACAGGTCCCATGTTTAGGGAAGGGGCGATGGTACAGGCTGGGGGGTTGTTTGCCTTCGCAGGCTCCTGGCTCAGGCCCAATCCCAGCACCCAGAGCCCTTCCAGGAGCGATCCCTGAGCACTGCCGGTAGCCCAGTTCCAACACAAACACACACACACACACACACACACACACACACACACACACACGCAAGCCCAATGTTTGGGTCGAAGAGCTTGGACAGCAGGTAGCACACCTGTCCTCACACAGGCAACTGGGTTTGATCACAGACACCGCATTTGGTCCCCGGAGCCCCACTGGAGTGATCCCTGAGCACAGTTGGGGTGAGCCCTGAGCACCACCGGTATGACCCAACTCAGTACTGACCAATGGGCACTGTCAGTGGGCAGCAGCATCTTGCTACAAAGGAGATGCTCAGGCGTCAGCTCAGGCATCCGGCTCAGGCATCCAGCTCAGGCATCCGGCTCAGGCATCCAGCTCAAGCGTCAGCTCAGGCATCCAGTTCAGGCGTCCAGCTCAGGCATCAGCTCAGGCGTCCAGCTCAGGTGTCCAGCTCAGGTGTCCAGCTCAGGCATCCAGCTCAGGCGTCCAGCTCAGGCGTCAGCTCAGGTGTCAGCTCAGGTGTCAGCTCAGGCATCCAGCTCAGGCATCCAGCTCAGGCGTCCAGCTCAGGCGTCCAGCTCAGGCGTCAGCTCAGGCGTCAGCTCAGGTGTCAGCTCAGGCATCCAGCTCAGGCATTCAGCTCAGGCATTCAGTTCAGGCGTCAGCTCAGGAAGCGGCTCAGGCGTCCAGCTCTTGCCTTGAAGGTATGAGGCACAAGGTAGGTCCCTGACACTAGCCCACGTGGCTGAGGACAGTCACCGACACCTCCACTGTGACTTTTTAATGCAAAAACAATATTTGATGCCATGTATGACATAGGTGGAAATACAGACCCCTGACCTCGGGCGGGCGGGGGGACAGAGAAGGGCCGAGCTGGACGAGGCTGTGGCGAGTTTAAGGCGCTTTAGTGGGTGAAATGCGGCCTCCACCAAGACCTGTCCAACCCACAGCCCCACCCCGCCTGTTCCCCGTCTGGAGAAGGGGCTCTGCAGGTGTAGAGAGATGAAGGGGATGGCGGGCTCTGATCCTGGCCATCTGGGCGGACTCGGCAGCTCCTAAGAGACGCAGGGCCAGGGAGAGGCTCAGAGGACTGGGCGCCCAGGTCTGATGCCCAGCAACGCCTGGTCACTGACTCCTAAGCTCTGACCTGGGAGGCGTCCCCACGACGGGAACCCCAATGAGTGAGGGGTCAGCGGAGGCCGACTGAAGGATGTGGGGGCCTCAGGGTCACAGCCACCAGGACTGGGGGGAGCAGCGGCCCCTTCCTGAGCACCTGTGGGCGCGGCCCAGACGGCGCTGACGGCGGCTCTCGCGAGGTGCACGGTAAGGTCCTGGAAGACGGAGCCTGGAAGCCAGGACCAGGAAGTCAGGTCTGAGTCCTGGGTCCAGGGAGGGCCCTGATTCCCGAAGACACGGATCCAGGATCCACACGGAGACAGACGGGAGCGGGGGAGGCGGCAGGATGCGGCCCAGGCGGAGTGTGGAGACAGCCGGGGAGCTGCCAGAGCACGGCAGCGTGGGGAGGAAAGCTCCGGCTGTGACGGCCGCGTGGCCTCTGGACACTCCCGCCACGGGCCCCTCGGCCAGCCCCACTCGGGTCTTGGGCAATTGTAGGTTGGAATCCCTGGGCTGTTTGTAAGAAAGCAGGTCCGGGAATGACGTCACCTCATTCCACGCGGGCAGCTGTGTGTCTGTGTGTCTGTGTGCGTGTGTGACTCTGCGTCTGTGTGACTGTGCCTGTGTGGTTGCGTGTGATTGTGCAATTCTGTGTGTGTCCGACTGTGTGAGTTTGTGTATGCATGTGTGTGTGGGCATGTGTGCACGCAGCTCTGCATGTGTATGTCTGTGTACATGTGTGAGCACGCCTGTGCATGTGTCTGTACATGCACGCATATGTGTCTGCATGTGGGGTCACATGGGCGTGTGTGTGCGTGTGTCTAGTAGCACTGTTCATGTATGTGCCTACGTGCAAACATGTTTTCACTTTTCCTGGGTAAATCCTTGGCCGTGGAACGTGTGGGTCACTGCACTCGCGTGATTTACTCCGGAAGACCCCTCCCCGCCCCAGAGCACCGGGGACCCGCCCGCGCCCCCCCGTGGCTCCCGTCCCTGCCCGCACGGGCACGGCCACCACCAGGTCTCTCCCGGAGACCCTGCCCGCACGGCCACTGCCACCACCAGGTCTCTCCGGAGACCCTGCCCGCGCACGGCCACTGCCACCACCAGGTCTCTCCCGAGACCCTGCCCGCGACGGGCACGGCCACCACCAGGTCTCTCCCGGAGACCCTGCCCGCACGGGCACGGCCACCACCAGGTCTCTCCGTCCCTGCCCGCACGGGCACCGGCTTTGGCTTGGGTTGGACACTGGCGCCACTCTGGGTGTCTCTGAAACTCCCGAGGCTGAGCTGCGGGTCACAGCAGCCTCAACCTTTACATCGCGTTTTCCAAGGTACTCGGCACACGCCATGGAGTCGTGCCGGCTGCTCCATCAGAGAGTTCCGACTGGGCGGGGATCCAACTTCTCGGACCGAGCGAGAAGCTGTTGGGTCTCTGCAGGCTCCGCGCTTCTGTCTCCTCCCTCCTGGAAGGCCCCAACCCGCCGCTGCACACTCACCCCATCCCCGTTATGTGTCCCAGGGGCTGCGGGGGTGGCGGGCCCAGGGCCATGGACACCTCACACTCACACCCGGCCCCAAGGCTCTAAACACTGTTTCCACAGGGGCGCTCTCCAAGTCCCAGCAAGCTGTGGAGTCCGCCCCACCAGAGCCTGCCCAAGACTGCCCGTGCACCGGAGACCAGCAGTCTCTCCCTCTCTCTCTCCTTCTCTCTCCCTCTCTCTCTCCCTCTCTCTCTCCCTCTCTCTCTCTCTTCTCTCTCCCTCTCTCTCTCCCTCCCTCTCTCTCCCTCTCTCTCCCTCTCTCTCTCCCTCTCTCTCCCTCTCTCTCCTCTCTCTCTCTCCCTCTCTCTCTCCCTCTCTCTCTCCCTCTCTCTCTCCCTCTCTCTCTCTCCCTCTCTCTCTCTCCCTCTCTCTCTCTCCCTCTCTCTCCCCCTCTCTCTTCTTTCTCCCCTCTCCTCCCTCCTCTCCCCCCTCTCTCCCTCTCTCTCTCCTCCTGGAGACCAAGGAAGCTGCTGGGTCCCCCCGCCCCCGTGCCTGGGCACCTGCTCAGCCTCTGCCCCTGCTGCTCTTGCCCCTCAGGGTCCCGCCATGGGCCTTGGGGCTCCCACAATGGCACCTCCGGGACACAGCTCCCTGCGGACCCGCCTTGTGGGACACAGTGGAACCTTCTGGAAGACACGAGGAACCCGCAAACCAATACTTTCTTCTTCAGGAGCTCGTGGGCAAAGCTGCCTTCCGAGCCCTGGGTGGACGGAGGCCTGGGCCAGTGGCCTGGCCAGAAGCAGGGTGACCCTAACACCCACGTAGCCGTGTCTGCGCCCAGCCCTGGGCACCCGCGGAGTCCCCGAGCCCACGC
Source organism: Cryptotis parvus (assembly GCA_021461705.1). NCBI lineage: Eukaryota > Metazoa > Chordata > Mammalia > Eulipotyphla > Soricidae > Cryptotis > Cryptotis parvus. Next base: position 52,849 of record JAJIBD010006760.1, on the reverse strand, counting down.
CAAGGACAGAGGCCACGAGCTTTGCCCGGCCGTGCATGTTGGAGGGGCTTTCCCAGGGCACCGCCAGCCCGACATATCTGATAACATCAGATGAGAGGCTGAGGCCGACTCTGGGGCTACTCGGGGCTAGAGGCAGGCGGGGGCCGCTGAGGCTGCGGTGAGCTCGGAGCAGCAGCAGCTCTGGGGGGGCAGCGAGGGCTGACTGGGGCGTCCGCGCAGCCGGTGCCTGCAGAAGAGGCCGTACAGCACCCGCAGCGTGCTCCGGGGTCCCTGCTCACGATGTCTGTGGGAGAGGAGAGGCCGGGGCTGACCGGGGGCTTCTGGGGTGCAGGTACCTCCCGGACCCCTCCCCCACCTACCAGAGTGGGAACCAACACAGCGACCCCTGGGTCAACCCTCCCTGGGCCTGTCCCCCACCGGTGGGTTCATGAGTCAGAACTCGCGGCCCCACAGACGCCTCAGCAACCTCCTCCCCAGCACGGCCGAGGAGACCCCACCCCCAGACCCAGCCCCCTCCCCAGCAACCCCGAGGAACCCCCCCACAGACTCAGCCCCTCCCCAGCACCCCCGAGGAGCCCCCACACACACACAGACTCAGCCCCTCCCCAGCACCCCCGAGGAGCCCCACACACACAGACTCAGCCCCTCCCCAGCACGCCCGAGGAGCCCACACACACACACAGACTCAGCCCCTCCCCCAGCACGCCCGAGGACCCCCACACACAGACTCAGCCCCTCCCCAGCACCCCTGAGGAGCCCACACACAGACTCAGCCCCTCCCCAGCACGCCCGAGGACCCCCACACACAGACTCAGCCCCTCCCCAGCACCCCTGAGGAGCCCACACACACAGACTCAGCCCCTCCCCAGCACCCCCGAGGAGCCCCCCCACAGACTCAGCCCCTCCCCCAGCACCCCTGAGGAGCCCCCACACACACACAGACTCAACCCCCTCCCCAGCACGCCCGAGAAGCCCCCCCCCACACACACAGAGACTCAGACCCTCCCCACTCACCTTCGGGGCTGACGTGACCCTCCAGCAGCTCCTGCTCCTTGAGGAGCTCCAGGGCCAGACGGACATTGTGCAGCTGAGAAGGCCGGGAACAGGGGTGAGGCGAAGTCCGCCCATCACAGCCCTGCACCCCAGCTGACCGCACCCTGCCCGCCACATCCCGGGACAGGAGGACCCGGACAGGAGGACCCGGACAGGAGGACCCGGACAGGAGGACCCGGACAGGAGGACCCGGGACAGGGGGGACCCGGACAGGAGGACCCGGGACAGGGGGACCCGGACAGGGGGACCCGGACAGGAGGACCCAGGACAGGAGGACCCGGACAGGAGGACCCGGACAGGAGGACCCCGGGACAGGAGGACCCGGGACAGGGGGACCCGACAGGAGGACCCGGGACAGGAGGACCCGACAGGAGGACCTGGGACAGGAGGACCCGACAGGAGGACCCGGACAGGAGGACCTGGGACAGGGGGACCCGGACAGGAGGACCCGGACAGGAGGACCTGGGACAGGAGGACCCGGGACAGGGGGGACCCGGACAGGAGGACCCGGACAGGAGGACCTGGGACAGGAGGACCCGGACAGGAGGACCCGGACAGGAGGACCCGGACAGGAGGACCCGACAGGAGGACCCGGGACAGGGGGACCCGGACAGGAGGACCCCGGACAGGAGGACCCGGACAGGAGGACCCGGACAGGAGGACCCGGACAGGAGGACCCAGAGAGGAGGACCAGGGGCCGCCCCTTGTCCCATCAGGGTACTGAGCCACAGCAGCGAGTGCAGAGCCCGGCCGGGTCAGCTGTGCCACCCTCACCGCACGTCCACCCCTTCCTTTATTGCTACTCTGGGAGTCCCACTGCGGCGGGCAGTGCCAGGCGTACCCTGGGCACGTCGCGTGAGGACAGGATCACGCCGGAAACCTCTCGAGCCCCTCAAGGCAGGTGCCCGGTCACTGGGCCTCATGCGGGCCCCTTTCAGCGTACTTTAAAAATGCCTCCTGAGCTCGGGCCATGCTGGCCAGGCCGGAGGCCGAACCCAGTCCACTCTCCCGGCGGGTCACAGGGGGACGCTCTGAGAAGAGCTCGAGTCAGGTGGGTCTTGCCTTGCATGTGGCCAACCTGGGCGCCCCGTAGCTCCCCTGGGCAAGGAGTAAGCCCTGAGCACCACCAGTCTGCCCCAAAATAAACAGATAAAAGAAAAAATCTGGCGCCATCCTGGACTTCCCGCTGCCCTCAAAGCAGCAGCGGGCGCAGCGAGCGGCACAGCCAAGGGCTCAATTTTCGGGGAGCACAGCTTGGGATGATGAAGGGAGCAGGGCGTGCGGAAGGTGAAGATCTCCCCTGTGTGGGGGGTGAGTGGGGGGCTTCTGGAGACCGCCCGGTCCCTGCATGCTCCCTCCCGCTCTCGCCTCCCCATCTTCTCGCCTGCCGGGATGAGGCTCTACACGGAGCCAGTGGGAAAGAGGCCAGTGGCCTCCGCGCATTTGCATCAGACATTCCTGCGGCCACGGCTTCATTACCCCGTGCGTCTCCCCCGCCCCCTGCTCCCCACCCTGGCTCTGCTTCCTCATTCAGAAGTGGGGCGTCACCACACAGGAGGGGCTCCCGGCCTGGCGCGCCTGGGAGTGGGGGTCTGCAGCTGTGATCGGAAATGCACAAATACACAAATGTGCCTCTCAGTCCCGGGGCCAGAGCAGTGTCTCTGCAGGGCCCCGGGCACCAGGTGAGCGGGCTGTGGTCTGGGGGAGCAGGGAACCGGCCAGTCCAGGACGGGCCACCAACCAACCATGCTCAGCAGCCAAGCAGAGGGGTGGGGAAGCGATGGCGATTCAAGTAGCTGGTTGGCCCGGAGGCATGTCACTCATCCGCTTGGAGCTGACTGGCAGCAGTCACGGACACGCCCACATCCTCCCGCCCACTTGCCACCCCACACCCAGCTCCTGGGACGGGAGCCCAGACCCCCACTCCAAAGGGAGATGGAACTCCATGTCTGCCCCTGATGCGTGGCTGACAAAATGCGAAGCGGTGGGTGGGTGGGCGATGGACGATAGGTAATAGGTGGACGGGTGATGCGCGGGTGGGCGGGCGGGTGTTGGATATATGGGTGGTGGGTGGGTGGGTGGATGAGTGTGTGACGGGTGAGTGGACAGATGGAGAGGCAGGTGTGACTCGGTCCAGGGTGTCCAGGGAGGCTAATGGCCGGCAGCCAGGGGACAGAACCGGACAATCTTCCCTTCCCCCCTGTCCTTTCACTGGACAGCGAGGGCCAGCCAGCTCCGGACCTGCCGCCCGGGGAGCCCGCGGGGAGGCGCATACCATCTCGGCCGTGGAGCTGGGGCTGAGGTAGAATTCCTTGAGGTGCAGGAAGAAGCCTCCCAGCTGCCCGCTCAGCAGCAGCAACATGACCCCGTCTGCAAACTACAGAGGAGCGGTGTGGGCACACACAGCCTGGACGCTGCTCTGCCCGCTGGGCCGCGCCTCTGGGCACCCGCTGACCGAGAGTCCATCCAGGCACCAGAGACCACTCAGGGCGCTCTGGACCGCGGGAGCCGGAAGCTGTGCCCCCCGCCACCCCACCAGCAGTCTCCTCCCCACTGCGGCCTCCCGGCACCCCCAGACAGACGCGGCGCCAGCTCGCTAAGTGCTATTCCAGCAGGAACCGGAGCTGGGTCTGGGCTGGCCGAGAATATTTGCATCTGTGCTGGCAGAGATAACGCCCTCCCCACCCGCCCGCCTGTGCCTATAATCCCGTTCAATCTCTTCAGAAACACAAGACTGGATATTGGAGGGAGGAAAGGGAAGGAAAAGAGAATCCGCTCAAGTCCTTAATGGAATTTCCTCGTTTTAGCGCTTTCCCGCTTATTAACCGGGAAGGCTGCCTGGAGTCACGCCAGGTTCACCTGGAACCTTGATCCGCCCAGCTCTGAGAAGCAGCTGCGCAGGGGAGATGCGGCCGTGAGTCAGAGAGGCGTGAGGTCCGGGGACTCAGAGGGCACCCGGTCCCCGGGAGAGCCCTGGCCTGCACCGTCCCCTCTGCACGCAAATGGACGAGAGCACAAAGGAAGATCATAAGCCCCAGAACAGCCGTTTTCGCTTCATGAGACATGAAACATCTCAGCTCTGTCCCTGGGGACTGAGGGCTCGGTGGTGTGGCCCCAGAGACCAGTTTGACAGGGACAGAGAGAGGCCGGGCTGGCTGCAGGCTCCCGCCCTGCCTGGGAGGGCCCTAGAGCAGAGCCAGGAGCAGCCCCAGGCACTGCCGGTGTGGTGCCAAGCCCAGGCTGGTGTAAGAGGAGTCTGGGGTCCAGAGACCCAGGTACACCGTGAAGGGGGTCTCCACCTGCAGCCCACATGGACGGCGACCAGATGGACACACTGTGGACACACTGCTCTGTGACCTTGGACAAGTGAGCAAACCTCTCTGGGCTTCCTGTATGGCTCTGAGAAGGGCAGGACAGGCCTGCCTGGGGAAGAGGGGCGGGCCACACGCTGCCCAGGCCACACGCTGCCCAGGCCACACGCTGCCCATCTCTCAGCTCACCACACACCCGAAGCTCTCAGCCACGCTTGTCTGTGTGACCCAGCAGCCCTCAGGCTGACTGTCCTCTGGGGGCGGGTGGGGTCTCAGCCTTTCGGCCTGGACCCCGAGGTCCAGCCTCACAGCCTCATCTGCAGGCCCCGACGCTGCCCACAAGGCCCCAGGCTGGTGACTCAGCACCGAGTCCCAACCCTCTGCCACGACCGTGCCCTGCTGACCAAGCGCCCGGCCACCGCACGGCCACCAGGTCCACAGGGCCACGCCAGCATGAGGGCATGGACGTGCCAGCCTCGGCCCTGGCAGCTGAAGCTGAGCCGCTCCGCTACGGTTTTTGTTACTCATTATTTTTGCCTCCCCAGCAGTGCCCTGGGCACTGGGGCCCTCTCGGGGCCCCTCGGGCAATCCCGCCCAGCCGGCCGGGCAGCTCCTGAGAGGACCCCAAGTGTGCCGCCGCCGGGTGCCATGTGGTCGGGAGGACTCAGGGGCCTCCGTGGCTACATCTGGGGCTGCTCTGTGGCACCGAGTTTAGCACATGCTTTTCCTGACCACTGAGCTTTCTTTCTGGCCCCCAAAGTGACCCTGAAGAGCCAAGCCATGGTGACTGGGCAGCTGTGGAAGGAGCCACGTCAGTGCTCAGGAGCTCCCTAAGAAGCGTGACACACTCCTCGAGGTTCCCGGAGCCCAGCCCCCGGGCGCCGCGGCAGGACCTCACCTGGTCGTCCAGGCTCTGGACGGACAGCCCCAGGCGGCCCAGCTTCTCGTTCACGAAGCTCACGACGGCCTGTCACGGGGTGCAGGGATGGCTCTGTTCCAGCGGGCAGCCTCGGGGTCGGGGGACAGCGATTCCCACCCGCTCCCTGCAAACAGCAGCGGTGGGCGCGGGCTGTGCCCGCCTCTCTGGCCCCCGCGTGGGCAGTGGGCAGCGGCAGGGCCCCCTCACCTCCTTCACGGCGCTCACTTTCTCCGGAGGCAGCTCCAACAGTTCGTCAATGACGTCCTCTGCAGAGAGAGCAGGAAGCCGCGTTCTAATGCTATTATCTGAGCGAGCCACACAGGAGCCTTTGGAGTTTCCCGGGCAGCTAGTCAGGGCGGGGGCGGGGTGCAGCTTTAGCTTCTGGCTTTTGTTTCTTTGACTTTATAAAAATACGTCTGTGGGAGCTGGAGGCAGTTCTGGGGGGAGCCGGGTCCCTGTCCCCCAGCATGGAGGCGGCAAAGACGCGCCCGGGCAGCAGGGGCGCACCGGGCCTGAGGCGGGGCCCAGCGTCCCCCCCTGTTGACCCCACGTCTGCTGGGCCACCAGCTCCAGTCCCCAAACTCGCCCTGACCCCCCAACAGGGAGCTGTGTCAGCTGACTGAGCAGAAGCTGGCCCGGACTGACCCTGGCCCCAGGCCTCTGCCCTGGACAGACCCTGGCCCCCAGGCCTCCGCCCCTGGACAGACCCTGGCCCCCTCCCCTGGCACTCCTGGATTGGCAGAATGAGGGTTTGGCACCCTCAGAGTGACCGAGCCTGGTCTGTGCTTTGCAAACTTTCCTCCGTCCCCTGACAGTCCCTGACACTGATCACCCGAGCTGGGAAAGAATTCGCTGTGTGACGGTGAGCAAGTGACTCTGCGTCTCTGGGCCTCCGCTAGCTTGACGGGAATCACCAAGAGCCCAGGCCGGGCTCGGAGGAGCCGCATCCCAGCCCCGAGACCAACGTGACCCTGACAGGGCTCTGAGCCCCGCGGGAGCAGGCGCCACACACCGCCCGTCACCATGACGACAAAGGGAAGGTGGGGAGACGGCCCCCTGCAGGAAGCGGCCCGAAGCAGCCCTCGCGGGGGCCTACTGTGCGCAAGGCTGTGTCGTGGAGAGGAGGGGCAGCAAGCCACGGGCCAGAGCAGGAGGAAAGAGCCGGACACGTCCCGAAGAGACGCTGCTGGGAGAGATGACGCCCCCGGCGCTGCTCCCTAAATATCTCCAGGGGCAACTCCCCACGCCGCTGGCTTCCACTGCGCAGACCCAGCCCTGCCCGCCACGCAGCCCCCTCGGCCCTATTCTCAGAAGCCCTGGGGGGGGTCACTCGTCCACCTCTGAGGTGAGGGAGCCCTGGCAGGACCCACCTGCCCATACAGCTTTGTGTGCTCGTGGGGAACCCCAACACAACAGCAGGACGCTGCATGGATGGAAGGACGGACAGACGGATGGACAGATGGACGATGGATGGAGGATGGCTAGAGGATGGATGGATGGAGGATGGATGGATGAATAGATGGATGGGTGGACGGACAGAAGAATGGATGGATGATGGACAGGTGGATAGATGAATGGTGGATGGATGGGTGGGTGGATGGATGGATGGAAAGATGAGTGGAAGGATGAGTGGATGATGGATGGAGGGATGATGGATGGGGAAAGGGAAGGGTACTGGGTGAACGAATGGACAGATTGTTGGACAGATGAATGGACATGCAGCTTGCTTATGGATGGACTCGAGGACAGACAGATGGGTATACAGATGGCTGGGCAGCTTATTAGTGGTCAGACAGCCAGAAACAGATGTGTGAGCGGGAACAGATTGGAGACCGATGGATTTGCGGATGGGCAACCAGCTGGCTAGGCTGACCTGTACACAGAAGAATGAAGAAGTGAATGGATGAATCAGTCCTTCCGGGAAGGGCTCAGCCCCCACGGCATTCGGGTGTGCTAAGCACACACACAGCAGCCCTCCGAAGCAGCCTCGGGGGCCGTGGCAACGTTAATCCCATTTTCCAGACCGGAAACTGAGACAGGCTAAGAGCTCAGGACCGAGGAGGGGCTGTCTCGTCCAGTGCCAGCGGCACAGCCCATGGGGATTCCAGTCCCTTGGCTGAGATGGGCAGTGTGAAGAGAGGGAACAGCGGGTGGGCGGGCGGGCAGGCGGGCAGGCAGATAGACAGGCAGGCAGGCAGGCAGGCAGACAGACGGGCAGGTAGACAGACAGACAGGCAGGCAAGCAGGCAGGCGGGCAGGCGGGCAGGCAGGCAGGCAGGCAGGCGGGCAGGCGGGCAGGCGGGCAGGCAGACAGACAGACAGGCAGGCAAGCAGGCAGGCAGGCAGGCAGGTGGGCAGGCAGGCAGGCGGGCAGGCGGGCAGGCGGGCAGGCAGGCAGGCAGGCAGGCAGGCGGGCAGGCGGGCAGGCAGGCAGGCAGGCAGGCAGGCGGGCGGGGCGGGCAGGCAGGCAGGCAGGCGGGCAGGCAGACAGACAGACAGGCAGGCAGGCAGGCAGGCAGGCAGGCGGGTGGGCAGGCGGGCAGGCGGGCAGGCAGGCAGGCAGGCAGGCAGGCAGGCAGGTGGGCAGGCGGGCAGGCAGACAGACAGACAGGCAGGCAGGCAGGCAGGCAGACAGGCGGGTGGGCAGGCGGGCAGGCGGGCAGGCAGACAGACAGACAGGCAGGCAGGCAGGCAGGCAGGCAGGCAGGCGGGCAGGCGGGCAGGCAGGCAGGCAGGCAGGCGGGCAGGCGGGCAGGCAGGCAGACAGACAGACAGGCAGGCAGGCAGGCGGGCAGGCGGGCAGGCAGGCAGGCAGGCGGGCAGGCGGGCAGGCGGGCAGGCGGGCAGGCGGGCAGGCGGGCAGGCAGGCAGGCAGGCAGGCAGGCGGGCAGGCGGGCAGGCAGGCAGGCGGGCAGGCGGGCAGGCAGGCAGGCGGGCAGGCGGGCAGGCAGACAGACAGACAGGCAGGCAGGCAGGCAGGCAGGCAGGCGGGTGGGCAGGCGGGCAGGCGGGCAGGCGGGCAGGCGGGCAGGCGGGCAGGCGGGCAGGCAGGCAAGAGGCCCAGGACAGGAAGAAGGCCGAGGCCCGCAGAGAGACCACAAAGGGAATGTGAGCGAAGGCAGAGCCGCCACCTTCCTCGCTGCGTCTGTTTCAACACAATCTGGCAGCAACCAGCCTTTCAGTTACAAAAATACTCACTTGACGGTTGGTCCTTTTCTGGGCTAAAGGGGACAGTTTAGGAAGAAGAAGGAAAAGATGGTTAAAAAAGAAAAGACCTTTTGGCCTATTGTTCCCTAAGAGCTCGCTTGGCTCCCCGCAGCGGAGAGGGTCATTCCGCCCCAAGACTTCCACACCTAGAAGAGTGTGTGTGTGTGTGTGTGTGTGTGTGTGTGTGTGTGCTGCTGGGGCTCTTTGGTGGGTTTTAGGGGGATGTGTGCTATACGACAATCAAATCCACAAGCCCAGGCCCCTAGCCCGCGTGTCCCCCACCCCCTGCACAGCCCCTCCTGGCCCCCCGAGCTCGCGGCTGGGGGCAGCTGTGAAGCCCAGCCCGCACCGTCTCTTCAGAAGCTCGCAAAAGAGGAGCAGAGCCCAAGTCAGCATCTCGCCACACTCTCATTGTCTTTTGGCGGGTCTTTGTGTGGCTGGACTTTCTGCCGGGCATTTCCCCAGAAGGAATGTTCTGGGCACAACGTACTGACCATCAGGGCCAGAGTGACCCACACAGGGTGTCCAAACCCACGGGGGCCTCTTCTGGGGTGATCCAAGGACCCCAGAAGAGGAGGAGGGGGCAGCCAGCCCTGGACCCTGACCGTGCCCCAACGGAAGGTCCTTGGACGCCAGTGTGGGCACATTGGCGCCGAGCAGCTCATTGACCTCCTGCAGGTCCCTCGGCCCACAGACAGACAAGCCGGCAGGACCGGGAAGGGACCCTCTGCACGGAGCAGTCTCCGGCCACCAGCCGGGACCCCAGCACGGAGCCACGAGGATGGCATGGACTATGCCACCACGTGGTGAGGCCTGCGTAGAGGCAGTTTGGGCATGGATGCGGGCCCAGGCTGCCCAGGCCTTTCTGTGCCCTCCTGGCTGGCCGGGTCCCCGCTGACCCCAGCTCCAATTAGTGATTCCCCAGAGCTGGTGGACCTCAACTTGTGACCATGCAGCAGTGGAGGCCCAGTCCATCAGGGCTAAGCCGAGTGGGCACCCCTGTCTGACCCTGCCCCTTCTCACCTCACAGGCTCCCTTGCATACCACACCCCGCCCCACACCACACTCCACCCCTCCCACACCACATTATAGCCTCTCCCCACATTACAGCCACGCCCCTCCTCCATTACAGCCACGCCCCTTCCTACATTATAGCCACGCCCCTTCCCACACCACACCCCGCCTCCCACACCACAGCCACGCCCTCCCACATTATAGCCTCTCCCCACATTATAGCCATGCCCCTCATCCATTACAGCCACGCCCCTTCCTACATTATAGCCCCGCCCCTTCCCACATCACAGCCACAGCCAAGTCTATCTCACACACACACACACACACACACACACACACACACACACCACAGCCCTTCCCTGGCAGCTGTCCTGGTCCTCTCTCACCTGCTTCCCGTTAGCTGTTCCACCAATATCTCTGACTTCAGGCCACTCTTGGTGCTCTGAGGAAGAAAACGGGAGGGTGGAGTATCTCCGCAGCCCTGGTGCCCTTCCTGCTGCTGACCGGCAGGCCCCGAGGGCCAGGTCACTCCCCACCCTCCCGCAGCCCAGCTCAGTTGTCCGGAGCCTTGAGCCCTCCGCTCGTGGACATGTCTACCGCATGCCCAGGTATCCCTAGGGTCTCTCTAGAGCTTCACTCACAGGCTCACATGAACACCTGAGGTGAGCACAGAGACGTGTGTGCCCTGGTCAAGGAAGGATGGATGGGGCGGGGTGGCTGGATGGAAGAAAGGTGGAAGGAGAGGATGAAGGGAAGAATAACGGGAAGAAGCTTCCCATTATTCTTATGATGGGTGGAATGGGAAGAAGCTTCCCATTATTCTTATGATGGGTGGAAGGTGTGGGTAGATGGAAGGATGATGGAAGGATGATGGATGATGGATGGATGATGGATGGATGATGGATGATGGATGGATGATGGATGGATGGATGATGGATGGTGGATGATGGATGATGGATGGTGGATGATGGATGATGGATGGTGGATGATGGATGGATGATGGATGATGGGTGATGGATGGATGATGGATGGATGGTGGATGGATGGTGGATGATGGATGATGGATGGTGGATGATGGATGGATGATGGATGATGGGTGATGGATGGATGATGGATGATAGAAGGATGATGGAAGGATGATGGATGATGGATGGATGATGGATGGTGGATGATGGATGATGGATGGATGATGGATGATGGATGATGGATGATGGATGGATGATGGATGGTGGATGATGGATGATGGGTGATGGATGGATGATGGGTGGACGGATGGAAGGAAAGAAGATGGATAGATGGATATGGATGGTGAAAGGATGTGTGGATGAGTGTCTGGATGGAAGGGAAGATGGCAGACATATAACTTAATAGAAAGATAAAAGGAAGGCTAGATGGACAGATCAAAGGAAGTCTGGATGAATGGAAGCAAGAGAGGGTAGCGGAAGGGATCAGGGTTACCTTGACAGAAAGATGGAGGAAAGACTGGAATAAAGGGAGTTGATGAGGGTGAGGAGGTGAAAGAGGACTAAAGAAGCGAATGAGCGAAGGAATACAAGTCCCCCTGATTTACATAAGCAAAAAGTAAAATTACAAAATGCTGAGTGGGAAATTTGCTGTTCTATATTTTTTGATGTTGGCCACACGCAGCTGTTCTCAAGCTTTGCTCCTGGCTGTGTGCTCAAGGCGCATGCCTGGCAGGTTCACAGGACGCTGTGGGTGCTGAGGCGGACCCCAGGCTGGCGGCAAGGCAGGAGCCCTGCCTGCTGTACTGTCCCTCCAACGCCCGGCCCTGGTGGGGATTTTAATCCAGTTTTCAGAAAGCAAGAATGGATTCACCAGGTTCGGCTTTGGGCTCACACTTGTTGGAGAAATGCAGCAGGGGGCAGAGGGCAACGTGGGAGCAGGACGCAGTGGCCACGCCTCTGCTGCGTCCAGGGGAGGACGCAGTGACCACGCCTCTGCTGCGTCCAGGGGGAGGACACAGTGGCCACGCCTCTGCTGCGTCCAGGGGGAGGGAGCGAGTGGCCACGCCTCTGCTGCGTCCAGGGGGGGGGGAGGGGCGCAGTGGCCACGCCTCTGCTGCGTCCAGGGGGGAGGGAGCGCAGTGGCCACGCCTCTGCTGCGTCCAGGGGGAGGGACGCAGTGACCACGCCTCTTCTGTGTCCAGGGGAGGACGCAGTGGCCACGCCTCTGCTGCGTCCAGGGGGAGGATGCAGTGACCACGCCTCTTCTGTGTCCAGGGGGAGGACGCGAGTGGCCACGCCTCTGCTGCGTCCAGGGGGAGGACGCAGTGGCCACTCCTCTGCTGTGTCCAGGGGGGAGGACGCAGTGGCCATGCCTCTGCTGCGTCCAGGGGGAGGACGCAGTGGCCACGCCTGCTGCGTCCAGGGGAGGACGCAGTGGCCACGCCTCTGCTGCGTCCAGGGGGAGGACGCAGTGGCCACTCCTCTGCTGCGTCCAGGGGGAGGACACAGTGGCCACGCCTCTGCTGCATCCAGGGGAGGAGCGCAGTGGCCACTCCTCTGCTGCGTCCAGGGGAGGGACGCAGTGGCCACTGCTCCGCTGCGTCCGGGGAGCAGCCCCGGTCCTCATGGCCAGGCCCTGCACCCCTCCTGCGAAACTCCCTCGAGCACCCCCAGTCCCCTGCAGCCCCAGGCGGGCACCCAGCAGTGCCCAGCAGCCTCCCAGCTGCTCACCTCCATGAGAATCACCTCCACCCGCACGTCGCTGGGAGGGCGAGGTCAGGCTGGAAGCGCGCGGCCAGGGCCAGCAGCAGGTGTAAGGTGGCCAGCAGGTCCTTGTTGAAGATGGCTGTAGAGGGGCGGGCGGTCAGGGCCCTGGTCGGGCCTTTCCGGCCGGGTCGGGCTCTGGGCGGCCTGGGCCGAGACCCCCACGCACCCTCCACGCTCCACTTGGGCGGCTGCTGCTCCCGCAGGCTGCGCCCACGGCCTCGAGGACGGTGGTCAGCTTCCGCCTGCGCCCCTGCGCGGTCAGCGCTATCTCCCTCCACCTCCAGCGGCAGCCCCCGACAGCCGCTCTGGGGGACGCGGGGGTGAGCAGAGGAGAGGGGGAAGGGAGGGAGGGGAGGAGGACCACCCGCCCGCCCCTGCACCCGGGCAGCAGGCGGCCCCTCGCCGCCCCCCCACCCCCGCCCTCAGTCCGCTGGACCCTAGCAGGGACAACTGCCAGCTCCATGAGCACCCAAGGGAGAGCAGACGGACCGTCTGGGGACACCAGGACCCTCGCCCCCTCCCGTTGCCCCCTCCCGGCAGCCGGCATACAGCAGGTGCAGCATAAATGCTCCTGTGAGGCAAGAGCCAAGGCTGGGAGAGCAGAGTAGGAACCTGCTGGACAGGAGGGCGGGGCCGGGGCGGGGCTAGGGCGGGGCTAGGGGCGGGCCTGTAGAGGGCGGGGCTATGGGCGGGGTCAGTCGAGGATGGGTAAGGTGGGGTCAGCAGAGGGGGTCCTGGGGCGGGGTCTTGGGGCAGGGCCTGGTGGGGCGGGGTCCGGTGGGGCCTGTCGGGGGCGGGGTTTGGGGCGGGCCTGGCAGGGCGGGGTCCGGATGGTCTGGTGGGGCAAGGGCGGGGCCTGAGGGGCCTGGGCGGGGCCTGGCGGGGCGGAGTTTGGGGCGGGGCCTGGTAGGGGCGGGTCCGGATGGTCTGGTGGGGCAAGGGCGGGCCTGAGGGGCCTGGGCGGGGGCCTGGCGGGGGCGGAGTCCGGGCGGGGCCTGGGGCGGCAGGGTCGCCCCGCAGGCGCTTACGGAAAAGGTGGTGCAGGACGAGGCCGTCGAACATGTCCTCCTCCAGGCTCCTGACCACGATGTGCTCGGGGTGCAGCTGGACGTTGACCCACTCGGTCAGCACCTGCGGGCCCGCAGGCGAGCAGAGCTGGGCCACGCCCCCGACCACCACGCACCCCGTCTGGGCCCGCGCTGCCCCTGCCCAGACTTGCCCCTCCCTACGCAGCCAGGTCGAGGCCACCTCCTCCGGGAAGTCCTCTAGGACCTCCCCACGGCTGAGCCTCAGCTGTTCTCCAGAGCCCGAGCTCCGTGGTCTGTTTGCTGCGTGGAGTCACGCAGAGGTCATGGGGTCTCAGCAGCCTCCAGCCCTCCCGGGGCTGTGCCTGAGGGCTGTCTCCGCAGCCAGCCCAGCCCACTGCTCCTGCACAAGGCCGGGGGGCAGAGATGTGATGTCCACCTCTCTCGGGCCGGCTGGGCTTTGCTCCAGCACCTGCCCCCCAGTGAAGCCTCTCCCTGCCGCTTCCTCCTGCCGGCGCTGTGGGCCCACAAGCTTGCCCAAAGCGAGAGCAAGTGCCAGGCCCACGTGCTGTCCAGGCTTGGTCTTGCTGGCCCTGGCTGCTCCAGGCAGGAGGGGGAGGGGGAAACAGACAGGGGGCCCGGGGTCCCGAGCCTGCCGCTGGTCTTGGCCAAGGACAGAACCCAGATGGACACACCTGCCCGTCACCAGCGCCAAGGCCTCAGGCTGGTGAGTGGGGAGAGAGCAGCAGTTTGGCGGTGGAGCCCAGGGCAGGTCTGAGCCTCATGGGCAGTCTCTGGGCCACACACAGCAGTGCTCCACAGGACGCTTCTGGGGCCAGAGACCAAGTACCGTGGGGCTGGGGGTTCCCTGCACGGGTCAGGCCCCCAGGCACCACCAGGGCTGATCCCTGAGCCAGGAGTCAGCCCTGCGCACCGCCAGGTGTGGCCCCAAAGCTTCTCTTTAAAGCAGTGCTCCTTGGGCCGCTATTTAGTGGGTCGCCAGGGACCCAGCCTGAGGTCGGGAGAGGAGTCGGGAGGGGAGGAGGCACCAGAGGCATCGCCAGGGGCCCAGGGGGATGAGACTCAGCCTCACCTTCTGCAACTCTTCAAATTTGGGGTCCTTCCGGGAAGTGGGGGACAGAAATTTCTTCTTTTCTCCTACAAAAGAGGTGAACAGCAGGGGGATTTGGGCGGTTGTTACACACACACACACACACACACATACACACACACACACACACCCCTGTCTATGCAGACATACAGACACAGGCACACAGATATATACATGCGTGCTAAGTGCATGCACACACACAGAGATACCTGTGCACGCACAGTGATATACACGCACACCTATTAGACACACACAGACATTCACACATACAACGACACACAAACACACACAGGCATGGTCACACAGACATACCACAGGGATAGGCGCACACAGGCACACACATGTACGAGCACCTGCAGACACATAAGCTACAAGCTCAGACAGTGCACACGTGAGCACGACACACATGCTTACCTATGCACACACATGCACATGCTCTCCAGGATCACACGTGTGTGTAAGCGCACACACGGGTACGTGTGCACGCAGAAACACTGCGTGTGTTCAGTTAAGGCGTACCACGACGCTTGCACACAGCACACACATGCACTCACACACGCCAAGCACAAACGCCTGCAGTGACTCGGCTTCCTGGATTGCCGCGTCCCCCCCACGCCCGCTTCACAGCCCTGGGGAGAAGCAGCTGATGCCCAGACCCTGCCGCTTGCGAGGGCACCTGAAACAGAAGTGACTCGTCTGGAGACGCACTGGTGTGAGGGGCTGGGCTGGAGCCGGCAGCCTGCGGCTCGGCTTAGACAGGACAGGACATGGACGCCCACCCGGGCCCCGCCCTGACCCCGTTACCTCCCATTCCTGACCCTGCAGCTCCCCACAACCCGCAGCGCCAGAGATGGATTCCAGCGAACCTCCTGATGGGTGAGGAGGAAACCGAGGCAGCCCCTGGGGCTCTCCCAAATCACAGAACAGGCCACCCCTGCCTTCACCCAACACAGCTGAAGATGTTCTGAGACGTTCTGAAATCCTTGGCGACCTGCCCAGCCCTGTGCCAAGGAGAGACTTGCAGGCAGCAGGTGCCCGAGACGACCTTCGGGGAACGATGGGTTGAGTGAGCAAATGAACGAGGGCAGGAATGAGCGAGCCAGTGAGTAGTACATGGGTGGTGGAAGACTGGATGGCGGATGAGAGAATGTGTGATGGACGAGTGGGTGGAGGGAGGTGCCAGGGAGCAAAGGCATGAGGTCTGAGGAGTGAGTGCGAAGATATAATGCAGGAAGGAATGAATGCAGGAATAGGTTAGTGCAGGAAGGAAGGAAGGAAGACTGAGTAAGTGAAGGAATGGGGAGTGCGGGATGAGTGCGGGAAGGCTGAATGAGGCGGGAGTGAATGAGCGCGTGGACGCGGGAGTGAATGAGCGCGTGGACGCAGGCAGGGAGCGGCGACCTGGCGGCAGCCCCCCCCCCCCCGCCGGCTTCTTGCCATCTGAGTCACCCCGTGTTCCCGCTCTGCTGCCAGAGCTTCCGGCATCCCTAAATCAACTGTGAAACAAAAATAAACATTTGTTCAAATATCGAAGGCCGCTGCCCAAACAGCAATCTTCTTCACACTCTTTCACAATTTCCGGCCGTTTATCGATGGCCTTGGGCGGTGGTTGCCCAGCAGGTCTGCACAGGCGGTGACAAGTCCCGGGCCCTGCTGGGACCCCCCAAGCTGACACCTGCTGGGACCCCCCACCCCTGCTGGGACCCCCCATGCCGGCACCTGCTCTCTGCCTAACAAGCCCCTTGTCCCCATCAAGGGCGCCTTCCAGGGCCAGAGCCACAGCACAGCGGGAGGGCGTTTGCCTTGCACGCAGCCGACCCGGCTCGATCCCCGCATCCCATAGGGTCCCCGAGCACCACCAGGAGTGATTCCTGCGTGCAGAGCCAGGAGCAACCCCTGAGCATCACCAGGTGTGACCCAAAAAAGGAAAAAAAAAGGGCGCCTCCCTCTGACACACACTGCGGTGCCTTCTGGGGACCCTGGGCTGGACACGGCTGGGCGGCTGCTTAATGCGGCCACTTTGGCTCTTGGCCGACACAGCGGCTGTTGCTGACAGGCGCTACAGCCCCACCTTCCCCACCTTGTGAGGGGGAGCAGAGCCACAGACGCCCCAACCGCAACCCTAAGACAGCAGCTGTCTGCAGAACCAAGAGGAGTCACCACACCCCAAAGAGCCGGGCCTTGGTCGCACTGGTCTGTGCCTCAGTTTCCCCCATCTGTAACACGAGGTGTTAAGAGCAACGAGAGAAGTATTGCTTCGCTCGGCACCAGCACCTGAACCTGAGGAGTGAGTGAGGCCTTGAGAGGTTGGGGAGAACTTTGTAGAAGCTTCCAGAAGCTTCCAGAAGGAGCTGGAAGGGGCCGGTGTCGTACAGCAAGCGGAGGCAGGGGGCCTGCCCGGCACAGCGTGTGTCCTCACTCTGCGGCCTGGCCCCGGCCCCTGCCCAGCCTCTCACCTGGCAGCGGCTCCTCGGGACAGGGCCAGCTCCCGGGGCAGCAGCGGCAGCAGCGGGTTGGACGACTTGGTCTCCATCTTCTGGCTGCAGGGAGGGGGCGTCACTGTCCAGCCCCCCAAACCTGCTCTGGTGTCGTTTCTTCCAGCCCCGAGGAAGCCCCCGCTGTGTGAGGGGCCCCAGAGAGAGGGGCGGCGACCCCCCAGGGACCCCAAGCACCCGGCAGTCAGGACAGAGCCAGGATCCGGCCTATGGATCAGGGGTGTCCCCTCCTGAAGCCTAGAGCTGGGGCTCTGTCCAGCCAGGGGGACGGTCACAGCAGCCTTGCCGCACAGTGAAAGTGCTTCACTGAGCGTGGTGCCCCCACCTTCTTACCCATTCATTCATTCATCCATTCATTCATTCATTCATTCAATGAATTAATTAGTTATTTGGGTGTTGGAGCCGCACCTGGCAGTGCTCAGGGGTTAGCCCTGGCTCTGCACTCAGGGGTCACTCCCTGCAGGCTCGGGGATCTGTGGGATCGAACCCGGGCTGTCCACTTGCAAGGCCAACGCCCTCCCGCTGTGCCATCGCTCCTCCTTCCGGGGTCTCCCTCTGGGCGTGTGGGGCCGGGGCCTGAGGCTGACTCCTCCCTCCTCCGTGGGCCGGGCCCCTTCCTGCCCCCCACTTCCTCAGCTCTGCTTGGCCCGGGTCCTCCCTGAGGGTCCGGCAGCAGGTGGGAGGGACCAACTCAGCTCTCGGGGGTGTCGGCGATGCTTGTAGGGAAAGTGCCCGGACCCTGCAGACCTAGACCGGGAGCCCCGGGGACTCGTGACGGAGCAGCCAGCCCTGACCCACTCCCCGGGCTGCCCAGGGCAGCAGGCCCCGGCCGAGGCACGGCGAGGAAGGAGGGAGGAAGGCGCCCGACGGGACCTGGGGCCCCCAGCAGCTCGTCGATGTCCAGCTGTGGTCCTGCTCTTCTGACCAGAGCAGCTCGGCCCCCCACGGCAGCCATTTGGGTCTCAGTCGCCTCCAGCCCCCAGCAGCCCCAGACGCTTCCCCAGACTGAGTCTTCCTCAGAGACGGCTTCAGGGGTGCCCTCGCGTCCCCACGGGAGGTGAGCGGCATCTGCTCACCAGCTCTGGGGATTGGGGGCCCCATGACTGGGGCGTGGGAGGGCTGTGCGGCCCCCTCAGCTCAGACCTGCTGCCGTCCCCACAGCTCCCAGACTCAGCCACAAGCAGGAAACCAGGGGGCAGCTCCCGGGGCCTCACCTGGATGCGTCCACTTGCTAGGAGACCGGCCCCAGAGCCAACTAAAGCAGGTTCCCTCCCCGGGGCCCAAACCACTCACTTCCTGCCGCAGAGCCGAGGGCAGGGGCTGCTGGGTTGGGGCAGGCGCCGCCTCCCCACCCACGGAGCCGCCACAGTGCCACGCAACGGCCCAGCTCTGCCCGGCCACCTCATCACCTGATTCTCTGGATGCAGGGACACAGCCGCCCGCCCTCCAGTCCACCTGTTCCCAGAAACACATGGACACAGTAGGCAGCCGAATACCAGGTCCTCAGCTGGCCTCAAAGACCAGGAAAAATTGGGAATCTCTGTCCACATGCCCACCCAGCCCTCCTCAACCACTCACCCACCCATGCTTTCTTCCATCTGTCCTTCCTTCCTTCCTTCCATCCATGTACCATCCATTAATCCATCCATCCACCCACCCATCCATGCTCCCATCCATCCATCCTCCCGTCCTCCCGTCCATCCCCCGTCCTCCCGTCCATCCTCCCGTCCTCCCGTCCATCCCCTCCATCCCCTTGTACCATCCGACCTGGGCTTCAGCCCGGCTGCCCTTTCCTTGGCTCCTCAGCCGGACCCCCTCCCCCAGTCCCTTCTTTTCTCCAGTTCTGTGGCACGTAACAAAGGCAGGGCCTCCCCAAACACCACAGAAGCCGAAGAAGGGACCTGCAGGAAGGAGAAGCCCCCTGGCACAGCAGAGCCAGGAGGGCACGGCCGGTAGGGGCCCCTCTGGACACCTGACCCATTCGGGTGTCCACCGGAACAGGGTAAGGAATTTTCTCCTCTGTGACTGATGCACGCTCTACCTCTGAACCCTGGTCTAGGCTGGTGGGGGCTACACAGCCTGCAGGAACCAGGGGTCCCCACCTGCCTGGAGCTGCACCCAGAGAGCCAGGAGCCAGCCCTGCGGGGGGGGAGACCAGCCCCTGGTCCGGCAGCCCTGCCCGCCTCTTCTCTGGTGTGCTGGGGGCCCCTCGCGGTAGCAGGGCAAACCGGGCTCCGGCAGGAGCTCCGGCAGGAGGCCTGTGCCCTGCCCGCTCCCTGTTCCCCATCCGGCAGCCCAGCCCCGAGGGAGCCAAGCGTCTGTTGCCTGGTGTGGAGCCTTCACTGTGTTGGGGCTTAGCGGCTTTTATTGAATATGCAAAAATCCCAAAGCAAACGTGGCTTCAAAGGAGAACAGAGGCAGTGAGCCGGCAGGGAGGCGGGGCGGAGAAACTGGAGGCTCCAGACAGCAGCTCCTCAGTGGGGACTAGGAAGGGGGACACAGGGGGCTTGAGTAGGGACTAGGAAGGGGGCCCAGGGGGCTTGTGTAGGGACTAGGAAGGGGGGACACAGGGGGGCTTGAGTAGGGACTAGGAAGGGGGGCCCAGGGGGCTTGTGTAGGGACTAGGAAGGGGGACACAGGGGGCTTGAGTAGGGACCAGGAAGGGGCCCAGGGGGCTTGTGTAGGGACCAGGAAGGGGGCACAGGGGGGCTTGTGTAGGGACTAGGAAGGGGGACACAGGGGGCTTGTGTAGGGACCAGGAAGGGGGCACAGGGGGCTTGTGTAGGGACTAGGAAGGGGGCACAGGGGGCTTGTGTAGGGACTAGGAAGGGGGACACAGGGGCTTGTGTAGGGACTAGGAAGGGGGCCCAGGGGCTTGAGTAGGGACTAGGAAGGGGGGCCCAGGGGCTTGTGTAGGGACTAGGAAGGGGGACCCAGGGGGCTTGTGTAGGGACTAGGAAGGGGGACACAGGGGCTTGTGTAGGGACTAGGAAGGGGGACACAGGGGGCTTGTGTAGGGACTAGGAAGGGGGACACAGGGGCTTGAGTAGGGACTAGGAAGGGGGGGCCCAGGGGGCTTGTGTAGGGACTAGGAAGGGGGACCCAGGGGCTTGTGTAGGGACTAGGAAGGGGGACATAGGGGGCTTGTGTAGGGACTAGGAAGGGGGACCCAGGGGCTTGTGTAGGGACTAGGAAGGGGGACACAGGGGGCTTGAGTAGGGACTAGGAAGGGGGACACAGGGGCTTGAGTAGGGACTAGGAAGGGGACACAGGGGGCTTGTGTAGGGACTAGGAAGGGGGACACAGGGGGCCTGTGTAGGGACTAGGAAGGGGACATAGGGGGCTTGTGTAGGGACCAGGAAGGGGGACACAGGGGGCTTGTGTAGGGACTAGGAAGGGGGGCCCAGGGGGCTTGTGTAGGGACTAGGAAGGGGGACACAGGGGCTTGTGTAGGGACTAGGAAGGGGCCCAGGGGGCTTGTGTAGGGACTAGGAAGGGGGACACAGGGGCTTGTGTAGGGACTAGGAAGGGGCCCAGGGAGCTTGTGTAGGGACTAGGAAGGGGGACACAGGGGGCTTGTGTAGGGACTAGGAAGGGGGACACAGGGGGCTTGTGTAGGGACTAGGAAGGGGACACAGGGGCTTGTGTAGGGACTAGGAAGGGGCCCAGGGGGCTTGTGTAGGGACTAGGAAGGGGCCCAGGGGGCTTGTGTAGGGACTAGGAAGGGGACACAGGGGCTTGTGTAGGGACTAGGAAGGGGGACACAGGGGCCTGAGTAGGGACTAGGAAGGGGGCCCAGGGGGCTTCGTGTAGGGACTAGGAAGGGGGCCCAGGGGGCTTGTGTAGGGACTAGGAAGGGGACACAGGGGGCTTGTGTAGGGACTAGAAAGGGGGACACAGGGGGCTTGAGTAGGGACTAGGAAGGGGGACACAGGGGCTTGTGTAGGGACTAGGAAGCGGGACACAGGGGCTTGTGTAGGGACTAGGAAGGGGGACACAGGGGGCTTGTGTAGGGACTAGAAAGGGGGGACACAGGGGGCTTGAGTAGGGACTAGGAAGGGGGCCCAGGGGGCTTGTGTAGGGACTAGGAAGGGGGACCCAGGGGGCTTGTGTAGGGACTAGGAAGGGGGACACAGGGGCTTGTGTAGGGACTAGGAAGGGGGACACAGGGGGCTTGAGTAGGGACTAGGAAGGGGACACAGGGGCTTGTGTAGGGACTAGGAAGGGAGCCCAGGGGGCTTGTGTAGGGACTGGGAAGGGGCCCAGGGGGCTTGTGTAGGGACTAGGAAGGGGGACATAGGGGGGCTTGAGTAGGGACTAGGAAGGGGGACACAGGGGGCTTGTGTAGGGACTAGGAAGGGGGCCCAGGGGGCTTGTGTAGGGACTAGGAAGGGGACACAGGGGCTTGTGTAGGGACTAGGAAGGGGGCACAGGGGGCTTGTGTAGGGACTAGGAAGGGGGGACACAGGGGGCTTGTGTAGGGACTAGGAAGGGGGCACAGGGGGCTTGTGTAGGGACTAGGAAGGAAGGGCCCAGGGGGCTTGTGTAGGGACTAGGAAGGGGGACACAGGGGGCTTGAGTAGGGACTAGGAAGGGGGCCCAGGGGGCTTGTGTAGGGACTAGGAAGGGGGACACAGGGGCTTGTGTAGGGACTAGGAAGGGGGACACAGGGGCTTGTGTAGGGACTAGGAAGGGGGGCACAGGGGGCTTGTGTAGGGACTAGGAAGGGGACACAGGGGCTTGTGTAGGGACTAGGAAGGGGGACACAGGGGCTTGTGTAGGGACTAGGAAGGGGGCACAGGGGGCTTGTGTAGGGACTAGGAAGGGGCACAGGGGGCTTGTGTAGGGACTAGGAAGGGGACACAGGGGCTTGTGTAGGGACTAGGAAGGGGACACAGGGGGCTTGGAGTAGGGACTAGGAAGGGGACACAGGGGCCTGAGTAGGGACTAGGAAGGGGGGACACAGGGGGCTTGTGTAGGGACTAGGAAAGGGGGCCCAGGGGCTTGTGTAACTGCCGCGTGCTGTGAAAGGGCCCGGTGGCTGCGACAGGCCCTGACGAAGACAGACACGCACAGCTGTCACGGCGACCCGGAGGGGGACAGGGGGTGGTGTTTGGTTTCAGGAGGCCCCTCCAGAGACCAGCAATTAGCTTCGAGAAGGTTCCAGAACTTTCCGGAAGCAGGTTGCTGCTGCTTCCGTTTCCCATCAGAGAAGGGGAATCCCCCCGTAGCCCACCCCTGCAGGGGAGACCCTCCAGCCCCCCACGCAGGGAGGGCCTGGCTGGGCATGCAGGGAAGTCAGTCTCCGAATGCTTCTGGAATGTTCTGAGCAGCCACTGTACGATGGGAGGACCTACGGGGGCAGCAGCCCAGAGACCACCCACAGCTTCCAGCCAGCTCAGGCTGCGGAGACGTTGGTCAGTCTAGCCCTGAGCAGAGGCTGGACCAAGACACCCACAGTGGACAGACCTGTAATGCCAAACAAAGCGGGGGCATTCTAGAACAATCCCGTCGCCTGGCTGGAGCTGCTTACCGGGGTCAAAAGCCCGAGGCCGGGTTCTTTCTGTGCCCTCCTGCCCCCAACCTCGGTCTGGAGGGGGTGACCCCAAGGCGCCCTCCAGGGAAGGGCAGAGTCGGGCCACCGTCTCTCACAGCCACGGGCCGCCTTAATGTCACCGCCGCCCAGGAGCCCCGTGATGCCGTTTTAATTATTTCTTCCCCCTGCCGGGAAACCACCTCCGCTGGGCCGAGCAGCCACGCAAGGCAGAATATTAAAGTGTTGTTGGGAACTCGGCGTCGGCAATTCCAGCTCAGATTAACAGCACGCCGGGCGCAGGGTGGGGAGTCGGGCGCTGAGTGTGGGGGAGCGGGCGGGGCAGGTGTGGGGAGACCCGGCCCCCGGGTTGGGGGCCGAGGGACAGACGCAGCAGATCCCGGCGTGGGGCGCGGGGTCCGCCCAGACGTTGAGGTCTGACCCCCAGCATGGGACTATTTGGGGCCGGGTCTCCACAGAGGGCATGTACCAGCAGGTGCTGAAGGCGCCCAGAGGGGGAGCCGGGCGGGGTGGGGGCGGCTGCTCGGGAACCACCCATGGGCGACCTTCAAGCTGAGCCTCCTGCCCCAACACCTGCACCCCTTTTCCAGCCTTTGTGAAAAGTCAGGGGCTGGGTGTGGGCTGGGACTCGGGGTCAGAGCCCTCAAGGACCCCGGCCCCGAGGGGTCTGGAAGGCTATGGGACGCCGAGCAGCGGAGACGGCGCTTGGGTGGAGCTACCACTGCGAAGGGCTTTAATTGATGAGGCCCAATACCCCGGAGCCCCGCACCCCGGGCTGACCGACCAGGCCTTGGCGGTGGGGGTGGAGCTTCTGCTTCACTCTGGCGGCCCATGAGCACCCACACACGCACGCACGCACACACACACGCACACACGCACACACATGCACACACACATGCACACGCACACACACGCACACACACATGCACACACGCACACACACATGCACATGCAGACACATGCATGCACACACGCTACATGCACACGCACACACACGCACATGCACACACGCACACACGCACACACGCACTACGCATGCACGCCACACACACATGCACACGCACACACACGCACGCAGACGCACACACACCAGCCCTGGGAATGCAGACCCGGCCTGGCCCAGCGGCTGGAACCTGCTTTGCCAAGGAGCCCAGAGATACACAGAGAGGGGCGGCAGGTAGGGCTGGGGGGGGTGGGCGGGGGCCCAGGCGGGGGCCCCACCCACGGCTCTCGGCGGTCACTCCAGGTTCTTGTACTTGGTGAACAGGCTGTACAGGACACGCAGCGTGGACTTGAGGTCCAGACTCACCACGTCTGTGAGGGAGGCAGCAGTGAGGGGTGGGCCGGGGTGCCTACGGGCAACCCGGGGCCTCGGCCACGTCCACCGCAGCGCCGCCCCACCGTGGTGGGGCAGGTGGGGGCGGTGGGGGAGGAGCGACAGGGACAGGGAGGGAGGGGACAGGCTTCTCCGTCCCTTGGGCCATCACGGGCTGTGTGGACGTCAACTCCTGAGCTGAGGCCCGCCCAGATGTGCCCCCACCCCTCACAGTGCCAGGCCCCCCGTGTGCCCCGGCGCCCGACCCCTGACCTCCCAACGCCCACACCTGCCACTTTCCCAGGGACACACCCGAAAGCACTCTGCACCCTTTGGGACCCTCCCAGCCCTGCCCAGACCCAGCCTCACCTTCAGGCCGGGCCTTGGGCCGCGAGACCCCCTCCAGCATGAGCTCGAAGGCCAGGGACACGCTTGTGTGTCTGCAGGGACAGGAGGACCCAGGGGAGGCGTGGACGGGGGCCACTCTGCTCACACGCAGGGACGGGCGGGGGGGAGCAGATGGGCGGGGCGGGAGCAGATGGCGGGGCGGGAGCAGATGGGCGGGCGGGAGCAGATGGGGCGGGCGGGGAGCAGATGGGCGGGGCGGGAGCAGATGGGCGGGCGAGCAGATGGGCGGGGCGGGAGGGGAGCAGATGGGCGGGGTGGGGAGCAGATGGGCGGGGGAGCAGATGGGGCGGGAGGGAGCAGGATGGGCGGGGCAGGAGCAGATGGGCGGGCGGGAGGGGGAGCAGATGGGCGGGGTGGGGGGAGCAGATGGGCGGGGCGGGAGCAGATGGGCGGGCGGGAGCAGATGGGCGGGTGGGAGCGGATGGGCGGGCGGGAGCGGATGGGGCGGGCACTGACCTTCTGCTCGAAGCTCTCGGGGTCAGGTGGAAGAGGTGCAGGGGCACGAAGTAGCCGTCCAGCAAGCCCATGAGCAGGACCAGGTAGACGCCGGCCTGCGAACTAGAGCGGCAGCTTGCGGGCAGCTGGGCGGCACCAAGCCGGTCACGCGCACAGCCCACGCGCACGGCCCACGCGCAGACAGCTCTGAGGCCTGCGGTCACTCCCCGGGCACCTCTGTCCGGCTCCTGCCTGGCTCAGGGGCACCTGCTGGACCCACGCCCCGCGCAGCCCTGCCTGCCCCAGGACCCCTAACCCCTCACCACCCCACAGGAGGACAGCAGGGGCCAGGCAGTGCCCCAGAAACAGGATGGGGAGGGACGCTGCCCCTTTTTACAAATGAAAATCAACGTGGACAGAACAGCCTAGCCTGGAAGGAAGCAGAGATGCAGGGGCGGGCGCGAGGGCTGGTGGGCGCCGACCACAGCCACCCGCAGGCTGGCACTCGCCAAGCCCACCCCCGCCCACCCCGCAAGCCGCTCTCTGCTCTCCACTCACCCACCCAAGGGCCAACACTGCCCACACGGCCTGGGAGTGGGGGCTCTGGGGGCTGCACCAGGGCACAGCCGGGTGGACACAGGCTGACCCTGTGGTTTTTGTTCCATCCCCACCCACAGTGGGGTCCTTAGAGGGGGTGAAGCTGAGAACTGTCCATTCACACCCTGGAGCAGGCCCTGACGACCTCTGCAGGAAGGACCCCCAGCCCCCAGCCTCAGGGTCCCCATCCACAGTGTGGACCTTCCCCAGAAGCCTCACATGGGACCCTCTTGGTGAGGGGCTCAGGGCTGGAGCGGGGCTAAAAGGCCACCCAGAGTGTAGGGGCCTCCCAGGGGCTCCCAGAATCGGCTGCACCTTGAAATTCTGTTCCGTTAACCCAGGGGCTTACGGATGGAAGAGAGCGGTCAGACTCAAAAGGGGGAAAATACACACGTAGACACACGCAAACACATATGCACACGTGCTTCGAAGCACACAAACACACGCACACGCACAAGACGCACACGCGTGCACACACATGTGCACACACTCACACATACACACATGCACACATACTCACACACACGCACACACATACACACGCACACACACGCACACACATGCACACACACTCATGCACACACCGCGCATACACAAATACACACGCACACACACACGCATGCACACACCTCACACACACACGCATGCACACACACACACACTCCCTCTGGGCCTGAGTCTGATTCTCGTCTCATTCCAAAGGCGTCTCGGCCTCAGCATTGAGCGTAACCGGAAAAAGCAGGTCAGGACGCCCAGGGAGCTCCCACCTGCAGAACGCGCAGGGGACGCCCGAGGCTCCAGACCCCTACAGCCTGCCTGGCCCCACGGGTGCGGGGGACAAGGTCCCTGAGCCTCTAAGGTCCAGGTGAGCTGAGGTGGGCGGCTCAGACCAAGCCCCTGCAGCCCCGGGGGGCGTGTGGGAGCATCCTGGAGGCGAGAACACGGGCCGGCCGGGCCGGGCCATTCCTGCTGCCCCCTGCCAGGACACACGTGAGAACATGTGAGCACACATGACTACACACACGAGCACACACACGAGCACGCACGCGGAGGTGAAGGCAGAAACGGTCCTTCTCCACTGTGCCTGGAAAGGTGGTCCAAGAGCCCCAGGATCTGCTGGTCCCTGGGACCCTGGCTGGAGCCTCCGCCATTGACAGGCACCGTGATCCCCGGGACAGCCTGCGGGTGCCTGTGGCTGACCCTCCCTGACCCCTGACCCCTCACCTGGGTCTCAGCTCTGCCTGTGGCTGACCCTCCCCTGACCCCTGACCCCTCACCTGGGTCTCCAGCTCTGCCTGTGGCTGACCCTCCCTGACCCTTCACCTGGGTCTCCAGCTCCACCTGTGGTTGACCCTCCCTGACCCTGACCTCTGACCCTCACCTGGGTCTCCAGCTCTGTCACCTCCAGGTTGAGCTTGTTCAGGTGCTTGTTGGCGAAGGTGATGAGAGACTGCGGGAGACAGGACCGAGGCTCCCTGAGCCCCCGCGCCGCCCACAGGGGATGGGGGGGTTCTGGCCCAAACCAGGGCTGTCCTGGGACCACTCCCCTGCCTCCCCAACCAGCAAAGCCCCTCGGGGTGGAGGAGGACAGCCAGGGACCCCACGGTGAGGGCCAAGGACCGTGACCCTGTCCGGGGAGGCTGGTTCCCCAAGCGTGCTTGCTTACACAGGGAGGTGCAGGCCACACCCCCGGAGCTCAGGGCTAACTCCTGGCTCTGTGCTCAGGGACCACGCAGGGACTGGGGACCCTGTGGGGCGCGGGGGATCCAGCCCGGGTTGGCTCAGGCAAGACAAGCGCCTCCCGAAAGACGTGTCGCCTCTCACGTCACGGGCAGCTCCCGCCCGGCCACGGTGGGGTTGCGTGTCGGTGTCACCCAGCCGAGGGACAGAGCCGATCCTCGGGCGGGCAGAGTCCACGCTCCGAGTCCACTCCCTGAGAACCCACAGCCTCGTGGTCTCAGCCTGCCCCACAGTGCCACAGGGCGGGTGCCCAGAGTGAGGGCGGGCCGGGCGTGGCGTGCCATTTGGGGCACACAGGGCACACCACGCTTGCCACACGCAGGGTCAAGGGACAGCCCAGCGCCACGGGCCCAGAGGCTGCTCAGAATCCCGTCTGGGGCAGCGCCCAGAAGCAAGAACCACGGCTCAGAGAGTGGAAATGGCCCCAACTGCGGCTCTGGGAGTCCTGGGCAGGAAGGGCTTCACTTTGTGGGTGTCAGCAGCACCCCCGGCCTGCGCGGGCTCGCCCCTGCCCCCCAACCCGCTCCGCCCGCAGGCAGAAACTCTGGGGGCCTGAGGAGGGGGTATGGCTTGCCGGGCTCAGCAAGGGACTTGCCCAGGGCCAGCAAGTGACCTGGAGGCAGGCTCAGAGTCAGGAGGCCACCAGGGACCCGATCCAGGCTGGGCCGAAGCCAGGGGTGGGGCCGGCAGGGATTCAGGCAGGGGTGAGTGGGCAGGGTCGGGGCCCAGTGGGGTGAGCGGGCAGGGGCCGGGCCCAGTGGGCGCACCCAGGCAGGGGTGAGCGGGCAGGGCCGGGGCCCAGTGGGCGACCCAGGCAGGGGTGAGCGGGCAGGGTCGGGGCCTCTGACAGGAAGAAGGGGCCGCTGCCTTTCTGCCCCCTCCCTGCGACAGTCCCGCCCACACTGCAGAGGCGCAGGGGTGCGGACCCCCCGGGCACTCACCTTTTTCACCACACTGAGCTTGTCCGGGGCGTGGTCAAACAGCGTGTCGAAGGCGTCCCGCTCTGCGCACAGGACACGGGCCGAGGGTCACAGGCGCAGACTCTGAGGTACAGCAGGCCCGTCCCCGGGGCGCGTCCCCTGCCCAGGCCCTTCTCGGCTCTACACCGCAGGCTCTGGGGTCCCTGACTCCGGGCGTCCGCTGCCTCCACAGCCCCTCGGGGGACCGAGAGGCCCCAGGGCACCCCACCCCACCCGTTCCATCCCAGCGGCACCCCTGGGTGAGCAGCTCTTTCATCCTGCAAGCGTGTGCACAGGTCCAGCATGTAAGCACATGTGGTGCGTGTCGGGGCACCCCCATCCTCTCCCGCAGCCCCCCAGCCTGGTGCCACGAATCTGTTCCGGAATCTTCCCTGCAGCCCTGGGCGGCGGTGGGGGGGCCCGTCCCCACAAAGCAAACAGGAGACCCCGGCGCCGGTGCTGAGTCAGCAGGTATTTTAGCGGGGCCGCTGGGGCTGCGGAGGGGCAGCAGGAAGCCGGTCTGAGCTGCCCCCGCCGTGGCCACCGCTCAGCCTTGACCACCAGAACAGGCGCAAGTGACAGGCCCGACCCCAGGCCGGCAGCGCCCCGGGAGAGTGAGTCGCGGCGAGAGGAGAATGCCTAGGGACAAGCGTCCTGCTGGCGCGTGTCCACACGCCCCGATGGCCGCAGACTCCTGGGAGTGGCCGGGGAGAAGCAGCAGGGGGTGGCAGATGGGTGAACTGAGCAGCCCCCCAGGAGCAGCTTCCCGAGGGGTGACCTGGGCTGTCTGCGGACGGGGGAGCCGGGAGCACTGCCGGGGGGCGCGAGCAGCTGTCTGGGGGGCTTGGAGGGGACGTGGTGCAGGGGCAGCTCCTGCAACGGCGGGGGCTTCACAGGGGGCCAGGCGCCCTGCAGCACAGGTGGGGGCAGAGTGGACCCTCCCTGATCTGAGCCGGGGAGGATGGGCCTGCAGAGACGAAACAGGAGCCCCAGAATGTCTGACACCAACAGCTGACGTGGCCACAGGCAGCGGGAAGGGTCGTCTGGAGTGCTCCGCGCCCGTGGGCCCCGTGGCACGGAACTAAAGGGGCTGTCACAGCCGCTGGGGGGCCATGGCAGCTGACCCCAACAGTGAGCAGGGCTTGGTGGCCAGCTGGAGAGAGGTCAGGGGCCCCGGGAGCCAACGGCTGCCCTGTCACTCCTGGGAGGGACGTGGGGGGACACGGAGGGGACACGGACGGGCGGGGACCCAGGCTATGGGCCTGAAGAAGTCTGTGATGTGCGAGATTTCAGGTGGAGGAAACTCCCGGGCCCAGCGGACGGTGCCCAGCGGACCCTGGCTGAAGCCCCGCCCGTGGGACCCGTGTGGGTACAGGGGTCAGCAGCCCTGCCCAGACCCCGCCAGTGTGGGGTGGGGAGGGCTGGACTTTCGCCCTCAGTCTAGAGCTGTGAGGGTCGTGGGCAGCCCCGCTGGCCCCCCCCCTTCCCGGCTACTCACCGAAACGGCCGGCCATCATCCTGCAGATAGGAGAGGGGTCAGTCACCGCAGCCACGACCGGCCTCTAAGGCTGCTCACTGGGCGGCAGTGACCGGCAACCTGCCCTCCCCCTCCTCCTCTCCTCTCCCACTCTCCCCCTCTCCCCCCTCTCCCTCTCCCCCTCTCCTCCTCTCCACTCTCCTCCTCTCCTCCTCTCCCGGGGGTCTTGGAGCAGCTGATCCCACCCGCACCCTGAAGGGGCCTTTGGGCTCGCTCACTCGGCGCTGGTGGTGAGCTCCTCCGTGATGTGGCTGGAGTGTAGCAGCCCCTCTCGCTTCTGCAGATGGGGGAGCCTGTGAGGGGTGCAGGCCGGGACCCCACCTGCCCCCGACCAGCCTCTCCCGTCAGGGCTGGCCTCGGTCACTCACCCGCACGACCACCACCTGCACAGACACGCGCTTCGGGGAGGCGGATGGGCGCCCGGAAGTGTGTGTGGCCAGCGAGAGGAGCAGCTGTAGGATGGACACCAGGTTCTTCCCGTGAATCACTGCAGGGAGAGACGGGCTGAGGGGCTGGCGGGAGGCCAGAGCCCCCCACGGACCATCCCAAAGTCAGGAAAAGACTGGCCGGCAGCATAGGGGACACGAGGGGCAAGGGACCACAGTCTCCCACTCACAGTCCACAGCAGGGGCCGGCCCACGCACTCACGGTCCACAGTCCACGGCAGGGGCCGCCACGCACTCACGGTCCACAGTCCACGGTGGGGGCCGGCCACACACTCACGGTCCAGTCCACAGCGGGGGCCAGCCACGCACTCACGGTCCACAGTCCACGGCGGGGGCCGGCCACGCACTCACGGTCCACAGTCCACAACAGGGGCCGGCCCACGCACTCCACGGTCCACAGTCCACGGCGGGGGCCGGCCACGCGACTCACGGTCCACAGTCCACGGCAGGGGCCGGCCACGCACTCATGGTCCACAGTCCACGGCGGGGGCCGCCACGCACTCACGGTCCACAGTCCACGGCGGGGGCCGGCCACGCACTCACGGTCCACAGTCCCACGGAGGGGGCCGGCCACGACTCACGGTCCACAGTCCACGGTGGGGGCCGGCCACGCACTCACGGTCCACAGTCCACGGCAGGGGCGGCCATGGGGCCGCAGCAGCTCCTGCACCGCCTCCAGCACCGTCTGCAGCTTCTGCTTCTGCCCGATCTCCGACTGCGTGACCTCGGCCACGCTCAGCTTGCAGTGGGCCAGCTTCTCTGCAAGGGCGGTGCACGGTGGGTCAGCAGAGGCTGGGGCTCACGCTGGTGGGATGCGGGACCCTCTCCTGCCCCCGCGCAGGTCACCATCCAGGGGTGCCAGATGTGGCACCACAGACCCGACTGTCCGGTCACTCCGTCCCTTAAAGCACGGGCTGGGTTTATGGCCAAAATGGGGTCCCAGGCCGTTTTGAGAGACACACACAGTGCGGAGAGCGTTTGCCTTGCACGCGGCCGGCCCAAACCCAAGTTCGATCCCGGCATCCCATAGGGTCCCCCGCGCACCACCAGGAGTGAGTCCTGAGCGCAGAGCCAGGAGGAGCCCTGAGCACCGCCCGGTGTGGCCCTAAGAGCCAACAAACAAACCAGGATCCCTGAGAGCCGGCCCCAGAAAGGGCCGAATGACCGAGGGACAGTTGGGTGGCACCAAGCGCAGCAGCAGGTGACAGGCCCAGGTGTGCTGGTTCCCAGGGGAGACGCTTCCAGGAGCCAGCGGCAGGGGTCTGGGGCGCCGCTCCCCCACGTCAGCCTCCCGTGGCACGTGCTGCACAGCGGCTCGGCGGGGTCTGGGGATACCCCCCCCACACCTGACCAGCAGGCACAGGCCTGGAGGTGCTCCAGTGACGGGTGGGTGCAAGGCCCCAGGGGAACTGGGTAGACCCTAACTCCGCTCGCCAGCTGTGTGGCCCCATGGTACAGCTGCCACAGACGGTTCTGGAAGGTTCTAGAAACTGTGCATCCCCCCCCCACCCCCCCTGGGCCCCGGGGCAGAGTCAGGGAGCTGAGGCTGGGGCCGGAGGCGCTTGGTCAGCTCCAGCAGGACCCCAGGTTACCACCCAGGGTTCAAGCCGCAGCTCTCTGCAGGCCATGGGGCGGGGCTGGCGGGGCGTCGGGTGGGGCGGGGCGTCAGGTGGGCGGGGCGTCAGGTGGGCGGGGCGGGGTCAGGTGGGCGGGCGGGGCGTCAGGTGGGTGGGGCGTCGGGCGGGGCGGGCGTCGGGGCGGGCATCAGGTAGGCGGGGCGTCGGGCGGGCGGGGCGTCGGGGGGCGGGCGTCCAGGTAGGCGGGGCGTCGGGCGGGCGGGCGTCAGGTGGGCGGGCGGGGGCATCATGTGGGTGGGGCGGGGCGTCAGGGGCGGGGCGGGGCGTCAGGCAGGTGGGGCGCCGGGCGACAGGTAGGCGGGGCATCGGGGTGGGCGGGGCGTCGGGTGGGCGGGGACTCACCCAGAAGCTTCTGCAGCACCTGTCCGTCAAACAGGTCCTCGTCCAGCTGCTTCACGATGATCCTCTCCTCCGCCAGCACGTCGTTGACCCAGTCGATGAGCACCTGGCACGGGCAGCGTCACATTGTCGCGGTGTCGCGGCCAGGGTGGGGGGCAAGAGCGGGCAGAGACGGGCCCGGCTTGCGGAGGGATGGAGTGCCGCCCCCTCGCGGGGCGGGGCCCACAGGACGCTCCTGTACCCCCCAGGGGATACTCGGGAGAACTGGCCTAGCACCGTCCACCGGACGCTGGGGAGGGAGGAGGTGCCCGCTGAGACCGAGGCTGTGCCCGCGACGGGGTGAGTCACAGAAAGGACCGTCCTGGCGGGGAGTCGGGGGGCTACCAGCCGAGACCCCGGGGGTGAGCTCAGCAGCTCAGGGCACCCCAGAGCCCGGCCCAGGAGGCGGAGGCGGTGCTGACCCCAGGACAGCTGCTCCCGACGGGGCGGGGGCGCTTCAAGGGCTGATCTCGGCTGGCACCCCGCACAGCGGCCTGGGGAGCGGGCCGCCCACACAGCGGCCGCGGGTCTCCTGGCTAAGAGACGCCGTGGGGGGCTCCTGCCGCGGCCCAAAGAACCACGTCACCAACCAGCACCAGTGGGGCGACCCTCCTGCACCCCAGAGCTCGGGACGAGGGAAACACACAGCCCAGTCCTGGAACGCTCCCAAATGTGCCCCTGACCAGGAGCTCCGCGTGATGTCACGGGGAAGGACCCGAGGGCAGCCGCACCCCCCTGCCCAGGGGCTGTGCTGGGCTCCGGTGCCCACCTGTGCCCTGGTCTGTGGGCAGGCAGCGAGCCGAGCCCCGCCCGGCCCCTGCCCCATGACCAGCCCTTAGCCCCGCCCATTCCCCGCCCTTATCCCCGCCCACGCCTGAGCCCCGCCCACGCCTGAGCCCCCGCCCACGCCTGAGCCCCGCCCCGTGCCCGAGCCCGCCCCGTCTCCCGCTGTCCAGCAGCGGCTGTGGCTTCTCTGCCTCTGGACGGGCAGGGAGCCCGCGCACGCCTCCAGTCCCTTCTGGGTAGTTCCATCTGCCCGAGGGACAGGCCTGTCCCGGCTGGCGTGGCCGGGGCTGAGACCACAGTGCGGGCGGGCCCAGCTCCCGGCGTCCACCACGCCGGGCTCTGCTCAGCTGCCCAGCGGGCTTGCAGGAGCCAGAAGTGGGGCACAGGGCGAGCTGGGTCGCGGTGCCACTGGGAGGGCGCAGGGGCGCAGCAGAACCGTGTCAGCAGGGCCCGGCGGAGGGTCTGCGGCGGGGGAAGCTCCGCGCCCTGGGCAGGCGGCCGCGAGCTGAGCCACGGTCCAGGGCTCACAGGTGGCGGCTACAGCCCCCTCGGCCTCGGTTACCTGCCTGGCCACTGTGCTCCACGGACCTGCGCTTCTCGCTGGGTGAATGCCACGAGAAGGCGGCGGAAGCTGGGCCCAGAGCAGGTGGGCAGGGAGAGGGCAGGGGACGGCGGGCAGGGAAAGGCGGGCAGGGACGGCGGGCAGGGGAAGGCAGGCAGGGGATGGCCGGCAGGGGACAGCGGGCAGGGGACAGCGGGCAGGGGACAGCGGGCAGGGGACAGTGGGCAGGGACGGCGGGGCAGGGGAAGGCGGGCAGGGGGCGGCCACAGGCCTCAGGTTCTAAGGCCTCCAGCAGCAGGGCCCTCTGCACCCTCCTCCCCCCCTCCCTCCTCTCCTCCCTCCTCCCCCTCCCTCCTCCCTCCCTGCAGCTCCTCTCAGCAAAGCCCCCACCCCAGGCTTCCTCCTGCCCAGACCCGCCTTACCCTGACCAGCTCCTTGAACTTGGGGTCCTCCTTGGAGACGGGGTCCATCATCCTACGCTCCTCATTCTCCTCTGGGGGTCGCGGAGCGAGGGGGTCAGGGTGCCGGATGGGGCCGTGGGTGCAGGCCCCGCCACGTGTGGACCTCTCCACAGGGGGCATCCCACCGGAAGGGGACGGCCTCCCCCTCACTGGATGAGGCATCCAGCAGTGTGGCTCTTACACGGTGAGTAACAGTGACCCCACAGGCTCTCAGGGAGCACCAGGCTGGCCGTGGTCACCCCACATTCCCTCCCCTGCTGGCTGGACCCACGGCAGAAACCACCTCACAGGGCCGGTCACGACCCCCAGCTCAACAGGGTCGGGAAGCAGGAGGAACGTTCCAGAATGTTCCAGAAGCCACCCAGCGTGGCAGGGCCCAGGTGCATGGACACACATGGTCCACTTCCTCTGGGTGCCCC
Source organism: Cryptotis parvus (assembly GCA_021461705.1). Lineage (NCBI taxonomy): Eukaryota > Metazoa > Chordata > Mammalia > Eulipotyphla > Soricidae > Cryptotis > Cryptotis parvus. The sequence goes on along the minus strand of JAJIBD010006760.1, from coordinate 18,748 downwards.
TCGGCCCGGGTTGAGGGCCCACAGGGCATGGATGCCTACAGATCTGGCTTCTGAGTTTCTGCCCACCTCAAGGCCTCGTAGGCTGCAGGGATGGACACGCCCGAGCCGGCTGACCCCGAGACCCCCGGCAGCTGCCCGACCCCCAAGGCAGGGCGGCCATACCTAGCAAAGGTGTCCTCGGGCTGGATGTCCGCCAGGGCCGGAGACAGCGGGGAGTTGATGGCGTTCTTGCCCTCCTCCTGCAGGTCGGCCACTGCAGGCAGAGACAGGGGCGGTGGGTGGGCGCCGGGGCTGGGGACGCGGCGAGCCAGAGAGAGCTGGACCCGGGGCTCGGGAGGCCGGAAGAGGCGCTGACCAGAACCACCCCATGTTCTCCCGGCCGAGATCTGACGGGGTGCGGGATCTCCCGACCCCCGCTGTGCCGCAGCCCCCAAAAGTGAGGAAAACCAGGACAGGTGCCTGCCACGCCCACCTGCCAGGCACAAGACCACGCCCACCTGCCAGGCACAAGACCACGCCCGCCTGTCAGCCACAAGGCCACGCCCACCTGCCAGGCACAAGACCACGCCCACCTGTCAGCCACAAGACCACGCCCACCTGCCAGGCACAAGACCACGCCCACCTGTCAGCCACAAGGCCACGCCCACCTGCCAGGTACAAGACCATGCCCACCCGCCAGACACAAGACCACGCCCACCTGCCAGACACAAGACCACGCCCACCTGCCAGGCACAAGACCACGCCCACCCGCCAGGCACAAGACCACGCCCACCCGCCAGACACAAGACTACGCCCACCAGCCTGTGTGATGACCACGCCCACCTGCCAGTCACTCTGACCACGCCCACCGGCCACGCCCACAATCTGCACACACGCAGTGCGCTCACGTCTGCCAACACCGTAGGCATCGGTCTGGGTAGACGTGGGGAGAAACGGTGTGTTGGACGCGGGCAGGCAGGCCCGGGCATTCCCTGACCTCTCGGAACCGTTTCTCCAGAACTCCTGGGGATGGCAGCAGGCGGCTGGGAGCACGCTGTCCTCTCAGAACCAGCCCCGGGCCGGCCGCCGCCCCCCCAGCACCCCACAAGGAAGGTGGGGGGGGACACCAGAGGGGCTTCTCGCAGGAGGCGAGTGGCCGGAGGCACCTTGGCGCCCATGAGTGCGTCCTGCCGGCGCTGTCCATCAGCTGCCCCCTCCTGATTGACAGCTGGGGCGCAGAGAGGAGAGGCCTTAAAGGCAATCCCCCCGCGGGGCACCCCCGCCACGCATCGGCTGAGGCAAAGGTCCACCTTTGATTCTTTCATTTTATATTTCTTTCTATCCAGGCTCTTTCTACAAAACAAAAAAGAAGAAAGAAAAGGCTTTTCAGGCTGCTGCTCTCCCCCAGCTTCTGGCATTATAAGGAAAAGGGCTGCCTTGAAAGCTGGTCCCTGGCGGCCAGCGGTCAGCGCAGGTCACCGGCTCCGGCAGCATCCGGAGAAAGAACAAAGGGCCGGGCAGGAGGGGAGCCGGAGGTGGGCCCCAGGATGAAAGGCCTGAGGGGGACACACCCGCCCTGTTCCTGCCGTTGATCCCGCGTGTCAGCGCTGGGAGGGCCCCAGCCGGCCCTGCTTCGCTCCCGCACCCCGACACAGAACAAAGGGAGAGAGTTTCCAGCAGGAGGGGGCTTCGCAGCCAGGACCAGAGAACAGGCCCCAACAGAAAGGCCCGCTCCCCTTCACTCCATCCGCCGCTTCCGACACCCCGAGTCTTCAAGACCTTCCGAGAAAGGGAAAAACAAGAAGCACCAAGATCCCGCATGCGGGTCAGCCCCCACAGCAGGACTGCACGCTCTGGGCGCCGGGAGCTCTCTGGAGGTGCCCTTGGTGCTGAGGGTCTCTCTGTGAAGCTGTTATCTCTCCGAGGGATTAGCTCACACACACACACCCCATGTCTTCTCCAAAAATAAACCAGACTGGGCCCCACGCAAACAGCTCAGCGGAGTTCAAACACAAGCAGCAGAGATGGGGCTGGGGGGCTAGGGGTCCCAAGCCTCAGGACACAGAAGTGGGGGGTGAGGGAGCCACGGGCTGCAGCCCACGGGGGTCGGGTCTCTTGGAGCATCAACATCGGCCCACGCCGGCTCTGCGGGGAGGCTTCCAGGCTCTAGCACGGACATTTTAGCGGGGAAGGTCGGGCAGACACAGCAGGCCCTGCCAAGGGGAGGCCGCTGCTGTCCCTGCTGACCACAGGCCGTCCGCAGAGCAGGGCGCCTCGGGGCCACGGCAGCTGGTATGTCCGCTGGGCTCAGCCCGGTCAGGCACCTCTCAGCGGGGCGGCTCATGGGAGGAAGACAGAGAAGGTGAGGTGCTGAGGTGGGCCCGGGCTCCAGGCCCCAGCTTCGCCCCCGGGAGAACCGTGGGAGGCGTTTCAGTGAGGCCGAAGCCGAGCAAGCAGCAGGGCAGGCCGGTGTCACAGCACGAGCTACAACTCCCGCGCCCAGTTCAAGACGCGCGGGCAGCCGGGCTGCACGTCACAGCAACGGTGAGCCGGTGTCCAGCAAATGTTGCCTGGCCAGGCACGGCGTAGGAAATGGCACAAGCAGCAGGCGTGGGGCAAGAATGTGGCCGGCGTGTGCCCCCGGCAGCCTCACCTGCACCCTGTGAGCCCAGCATGGCGTCAGGAGAGGCGGGAGCCCACCAGGGGACCTCGGGGCGTGCAGGGGATAGCTGGCCTTCCCTACGCATGCGCCCGAGACCAGAGAGGGACAGAGATGGTACCTTCACTCTGTCAGAACCTGCTGGCACCGGGGCTGGGACACGGGGCGAGAGGACAGCTTAGAGCAGGGCCCTCGGGTGCTGGATCGAGCCTGACCTGAAGCCGTAGCTTCCTGCACGGTGCACCAGCTGACCACGCCCTCTTGTTGAGTCCACGGGCAGTGGGGTGTGCTGTCACTGCCCAGCCGGCCTCTCTGATGCAGCACTCCCGTCCACTGTCCACACACACGCTGACCGCTGACCACTGCACCCGTCTGCTCCCAGCAACTCCAGGGTGAAACATCACTCCCGCACTGCCACCTGCACCGCCCAGAAGCCCATCCCCAACGCAGGTGCAGAGACCGGGAGCCCCGGGGAGGCGTCAGCGCCCCAAGAGAATCAGAATCACCCCAAAGCCGGGACAGCCCCTCGCTATGGCCTGGGGCAGCTGGGGGAGGCGGGGAGGGGGAACCAGACCCGTGAGGGTTCTCCCTTTCTGGGAGGGTGGGGACATCAAGCGCCCTGCGGAGGACCGGGAGGCTGGAGCCGGCAGGTCCTCCTGGGCCAGCCCTGGGCAGTGCCGGAATCGCCCGGAGCACGGCGCCATCTAGCGGCCACTCTGCGCCGCGCTGGGGGGAGGAACCCCCCGCCCCCCACCACACACAGAGGGTCTCGGCTTCCCGGCCCCGCAGCCCAGCCCGGACCCTCACCCCGATAGCTCTGCCCTGGGGCACGTGGAGTGTCTGGGACCGGGCATGTCATCCAGGGCAAATCTGTGTCCAGCACGCAGGGGCCCAGCGCGTCCTGCCCACCACCGGCTGCCCACAACCGCCCGCGGCGCAAAGGACAGCGCGGCTCCTCTGTGCTCGGGCCACGAGGCCACGCGGGCCCCAGGGGCGCAGCTGATTGCAGCGTCCCCCTTCCCCCTCTGCTGGGCGCTCAGCGATGCCCAGCGTGGCCAGCACCGCCCACCAGGGGCTTGTCGGAGGCGCCGGGGTCACCCACAGCCTGTGCCCACATCCTTCCTGAGGGCGTTGCTCCGCAGGGCTATGGGGCTCCCCGCCATCCCCTGAGGGCTGCCAGAAACACATTCTGTGCCGCAAGACGGACACCTGGGAGGGCGTTGGCCTTGCAAGTGGCCAACCAGGGTTCACTCCCGGCATCCCACAGGGTCCCCGGGCCCCGCCAGGAGGAATTCCAGTGCAGAGCCAGGAGGAGCCCTGAGCAAGCCAAGTATGACCCAAAAAGCCAAAAAAAGAATAGTCCCACTTGGCCTGGACACCGCCCGGGCAGCTGGGCCGCCCCCAAGGACTCCCTGCTTCTGGCACAGTGACCCCCGGACACGGGTGACAGCTGGTCCAAGAAGGACAGCGGGAGCGGCCGGGTGAGCCCAAGGCTCGCAGGGACCTTCTCTCTGGGCTCCGCTCACCCCCACAGAGGCAGCAAGACAGATGGACAATCTGTGACCACGCCCGGCCCCGCCCCAACACCGCTGCCCGGCCCCGAGGCCCTGCACAGACCACCTCAGCCTGCCCCCAGCGGCATCTTCTGGGCCTGAGTAACAGGGTCCCAGGTAACAGGGGAGAGCGTTTCTCTTGCACAACGGACGCTGGGTCCGATCCCTGCCGCCCGGATAGTCCCTGCCCTACCAGGAGAGATCCCTGGGCACAGAGCCGGGGAGCAAGCCTGGGGGTGCCCAAAATCCAGTTTGTTTTTTTTATTTTATTTATTTATTTATTTTGGGTCACACCCGGCGACACTCAGGGGTTTCTCCTGGCTCTTTGCTCAGGAATTACTCCTGGCGGTGCTATGGGACCATATGGGATGCCGGGGATCGAACCCGGTCGGCCGCGTGCAAGGCAAACACCCTACCTGCTGTGCTGTCGCTCCGGCTCCCCAAAATCCAGTTTTTTAACTCTACATTCGTGTGCCTCTCCTGGGGCGTCGGGGGCAGCTGGGGTGACCGGTCTGGTGGGCCGTTGCCTTGGGTGTGCAGGGACCCAAGCCACAGCCGTGGGGAGGGAGCAGGCCCACGCGAACGAGGTGGCCGTCCCTGCCGGCCATGCGGCCCTGCCAGGAGCCCACGCCAGGGACGAGGGTCGGGGGCGGCCACCGGCCACCGGCCCACCTCTCTCTGCTGTGAGGCGCCCCAAGCTCCCATCATGGGTTTCTCCTCCCCACAGCCCACCGGTGAGGACCCCAGCCCAGAGGGAGGGCGGCAGGTCACCCCGGGGCCCAGGGACCCGCTGGGCAGGTCTGGACCGTGCAGACGACCAGCCTAGCCCCCACCGCCCCTTTCCTTTGCTGTGTGCCTGGGGGGCAGGTTGCTTAACCTCTCTGGGCCTCAGGCCTTCCACCATAGAATCCTCCCGGAGAAAAGAGAACAAAACCCCCCTCTGGGGGTGGCACAGCCAGGAGCAGCCCCTCTTTCCGCGGAGAGAAACACTCCAGCCCCACACAGGCCTCTCACTCCTGACCCTGAGGGCCCCCAGGGCCTGCCCCAGGCCGCCCGGTCCACCCCCAGGGCGAGACCCCTCTCGCTGGTGCTGGGTGATCCCCCACCCCTGCGCCAGGTGCTGCGAGGGTGGGGACAAGCGCCAGGACTCACTGACAGGGCTGGGCTTCTGCGGCGACTGCGGGGACCCTGGCCGGGGGGGGGGCTTTGGGGGCTGGTGGGCGGGGGGGCAGGGGGCGGGCGGGGCGGGTGCTGACTTGCGGTTCTGGCACAGACCCGCAGAGAAGCCTGGAGGCAGCATCGGGCCGGAGGAGGATGCAGCTGGGGGTGTCCACGGCAGATAGGGCCGTGCTGACCACATTATTTCTGTCCGTCCCAGGCTGAGGGGGCAGGGGCGGGTGCCCCACTCGGCGTGGGGGCTCAGTGGGAAACCGGACGGAGACTGGACCCCGCCGTGGGGGAGGCGTGACGGTGGGGAGGGGGCTGGGGGGATGGTCACCCCTGGCGGCAGCTGGCCTGACTCAGGCCCACGGGCACCCCGTTTCCATGACAACGGAAACAGGAAGTGGGGCTCAGGGGTGCCGCCAGGACGTGGGCGGTGGCGCATAGGATCCCACCGCCAGCACCCAGCTGCCTGCCCGGCCCTCGGCATCGTACCCGGCAGCCTCACGCCCGCGCACACGGAGGGGCCCCTCCTGTTGGGCCACACTCAGCGATGCTCAGGGGTTGCTCCTGGCTCTGCACTAAAGGAATTGCTCCTGGCAGTGCTCGGAGGACCCTTGGTTTGTTTTTTTTTTTTTTTTTTTTGCTTTTTTTGGGTCACACCGGCAATGCTCAGGGGCTACTCCTGGCTCTGCACTCAGGAATTACTCCTGGCGGTGCTTGGGGGACCATATGGGATGCCGGGGATCGAACCCAGGCCGGCAGGCCGGCTGCGTACAAGGCAAGCGCCCTACCCGCTGGGCTATCGCTCCGGCCCCTCCGAGGACCCTTGGGATGCGGGATCAGCCGGGTGCCGCTGGCAAGCAAGCAGCTAACTGCTGAGGGTCCTATGGCGCACCCCGCGGGGTTCTCAGGGGAAAGTCCTCCCGAGGCGGGACCTCGCCAAGGCCAGCACAGGGTGTGTGGGGCGGCCCAGGTGGGCCACGAGAGGCCGAGGAGCTCACGCATAGACAGAGCAGCGGATCACGCCAGGACGAGGAAGCGTCAGGCGGCTGGGCCCTGGGGTCCCCCTGGTCAGGCCTCACCCCTGAGAGCTGCAGAGAATAATCCCCATGGTCCTGACGGCCAGCACGGACAGCCAGGCTGGGCCTCCCTCTCCAGCTTCCGGGGCGCGGAATGGACAAGGCCGGGCAGTGCTGGCGCGAGGCCTGAGCTCACAGGAGGCGAAACAGGCCAAGGTGCTGGCCCACGGGGCCTGCAGGGCCAAGAGCCAGTGACCCCTGCACAGGACGGAAACGGAGAGGGGACTCCAGAGGGTCAGCCCAGAGCCTGCCCCCACTGGCCCTGACCAGCCCCACCCCTGCAGGTGAGCACGTCCCTGCCGCCTGGCGCCCGTCCAGCTCCTGCCGGCTCACACCTCCCTCCGCCGCCACACGTCCAAGTGAGGCTTCCCAGCGTGGGAGTGTGTCCCACGAGTGTCTGTCGCACACTCAGCTGCGCGTCACGCCCACGCCCCGGCAAGGGCTCCCAGACCCCTCGCGCTGCTTCTCCGGCTCCTCCCCCCCCTGGCTGGGTCAGTCCAGCATGGCCGGGCTCCTGTGGAGGACGGGCCTCCCCTCGGGCCAGGGACGGCGCGCACGGAACACAGGGACTCAGCCTCCATCCCAGCGCCCCGGGCCGCCTGATTCTGGGGTGGGCACAGCTGCCCGTGCCAGAGGCGAAGGCTGAGGCCCCGCTGGTGTGAGTAAGCGGCATCTGCGGGCAGGGCCCCAGAGAGGAATCCCCGCACTGGGGGAGAGAGGGAGGGGCGTCGACCCCTGGTGCCACGAACAGTCCCTGAGCACCAGCGGGAGTCATCCCTGAGCACCAGCGGGAGTCATCCCTGAGCACCAGCGGGAGTCATCCCTGAGCACCAGCGGGAGTCATCCCTGAGCACCAGCGGGAGTCATCCCTGAGGCACCACCGGGAGTCATCCCTGAGCACCAGCGGGAGTCATTCCTGAGCACCAGCGGGGGTCATCCCTGAGCACCACCGGAGTCATCCCTGAGCAGCAGCGGGGAGTCATCCCTGAGCACCAGCGGGGTCATCCCTGAGCACCAGCGGGAGTCATCCCTGAGCAGCAGCGGGAGTCATCCCTGAGCACCAGCAGGAGTCATCCCTGAGCACCAGCGGGAGTCATCCCTGAGCACCAGCGGGTTATCCCTGAGCACCAGTGGGAGTCATCCCTGAGCACGAAAAGTGTTTAAAGGCCCAGAATGTGTCACAGCTTGAGTGTGGTAGCTTTGGCCACGGCAGCAGCAGGAAGGCGGAGCCAAGGCACAGTTTACGTGTCTGTCGGCGTGTGGCCAGCGGGCTGTGTCCTGGCATCCCACAGGTGTCCCCACACCCCGATCCGCTCAGAGTGATTCCGGAGTGCACATCCCGGAGTAAGCCCTGAGCAACGCAGCACGGCTGTCAGGAAGGGGAACAGTCAGGACTGGTCGAGGGGCCTCTCCCGTGGCGCGAGCCGCGCAGAAACAGCGGCAGTTCCCTGGGGCTCCCGGGCCTGGCTAAGGCAGCAGAGGGGGCGTTTGCTCTTTCTGACTCACCCGGCAGTGCTCAGGGGCTGGCTCCGGCTCTGCACTCAGGAATCACTCCCGAGCAGCTTGGGGGGACCCCACGGCCGCGTGCAAGGCAAACGCCCCCTATGTGCTGCTGCTCCGGTTCGGAAGCGGCTCTGGCTCGGTTTGTTGGGACAAAGTTTCTTAAACCTCCCACGAGCACAGGCCGGGCCGGCCAGGACATCTGTCCCCGATGCTGACTAGCCCAAGGCGGGAGGCGCTGGCGTTTAAGCCTCCACGCCTGGCGGCCATGCTGGAGCACTGGCCGATGAGCACTGGCTGGAGCACTGCTGGTGAGCACTGTGGTGAGCACTGGGCTGGAGCACTGCTGGTGAGCACTGCGCTGACCCCATCAGCTCCTGGCAACTGGCTTGGGCTGTGCATGCACAGACCCTGTCATGCAGGTGCCCAGGGGCTGGGGGCGACGGCACCAACTCCGCCACCTGGCTCTGACCGTGGAGCCCAGCAGAAGCCCCCTCCCCCTCCTCCCTTCTACCCTCCCCCTCCCCCCCTCCTCCCTACCTCCCCCTCCTCCCCTACCCCTTCTCCCTCCTCCCCTACCCCTTCCCCTTCTCCTCTTCTCCCCTCCTTCTCCTCTTCTCCTCCCTTCCCCTCCTCCCCTCCCCCTCCTCCTCCCCCCTCCCCTTCCCCTCCCCCTCCCCTTCCCTCTCCTCCCCCTCCCCTCCTCCGAGCTTCCCTTGCCTCCTTTGCAATCTGCACCAGTTATTCTTCGCAGCTGTTACTGTGCTACAGTCACTTCAAAGTGTTTCCGAACCAAATAATCTCATTATAAATGACTCGGTCGGCTCATAAAATCGCCCCGTGTCGTAACAAATATTTATTGAGCTTGCAGCCGGCGGCCTCCGCGCTAGGCAGGCTGGGCTGTACTTTTTCACAAAATGACTTATTTAGCTAATGATCACAAATCCACGAATTTAATTTACTCTGAAATGTGTTTAATTTTCCCAAAACGGAACGATCCTGCTTACAAGCCCAGCGCGTTTCTTGGGTGTGTTTTCCAGGTTGAGATGAGAGAGAGGTGGGGGGAGAGAGAGGGAGGGAGAGGAGAGACAGAAGAGACAGAGAGAGAGAGACAGAGAGAGAGACAGAGAGAGAGAGAGACAGAGAGACAGAGAGAGACAGAGAGACAGAGAGAGACAGAGAGAGACAGAGAGACAGAGAGACAGAGAGAGAGACAGAGAGAGGCAGAGAGACAGAGAGAGACAGAGAGACAGAGAGAGAGAGAGCAGAGAGAGAGAGAGAGAGAGAGAGAGAGAGAGAGAGAGAGAGGAGACTCAGCAACCAGGTGCAGGTACCGGGGGGGGCTCCACCAGGGGGCGCGGATCTCCAGGCGGTTGGAACCACCCACCTGCCCCTCACCTCTGGCTGCGGGTGAGACCAGCCCCCAGTGTCCACAGCTCTGCAGCCATCCAGCTGGATCTCCCCCTCCACTTGGGACCCCCGACAGCCGTGCCAAGGCATGGGGTGGCTCAGGTACCCTGAGTCACGGGCACACACATACACAGTTTAAAGTCAAGATCCAGCAGGCAAGCACACACATGTGCTGGGCTCAGCCGGGGACATGGGACTAGGGTCCAGGTGCCCAGAGTGACCAGAGCAGGTGGGGGCTCTGTGAGATCGCCGTCAACCCCACGGCCCCACCCTTTCAGAGCCTCTAATTTTGTCCTTGTTGCGCTTTCTGTGGAGTCAGGGAGTGGGGCCACACCCGTGGGGCTCAGGGCTGACTCCCGGCTCTGTGCTCGGGCTGACTCCGGCTCAGTGCTCGGGGCTGACTCCCGGCTCTGTGCTCGGGGCTGACTCCCGGCTCAGTGCTTGGGGCTGACTCCCGGCTCTGTGCTCGGGGCTGACTCCCGGCTCTGTGCTCAGGGATCACTCCCGGCTCAGTGCTCGGGGCTGACTCCCTGCTCTGTGCTCGGGGCTGACTCCCGGCTCTGTGCTGACTCCGGCTCTGTGCTGACTCCCAGCTCTGCGCTTGGGGCTGACTCCCCAGCTCTGTGCTCGGGGCTGACTCCTGGCTCTGTGCTCAGGGCTGACTCCGGCTCTGCACTTGGGGCTGACTCCCGGCTCTGTGCTCAGGGCTGACTCCCGGCTCAGTGCTCGGGCTGACTCCCCTGCTCTGTGCTCGGGGGCTGACTCCCGGCTCTGTGCTGACTCCCGGCTCTGCGCTTGGGGCTGACTCCCAGCTCTGTGCTTGGGGCTGACTCCTGGCTCTGTGCTCGGGGCTGACTCCTGGCTCTGTGCTCGGGGCTGACTCCCGGCTCAGTGCTCGGGGCTGACTCCCGGCTCAGTGCTCGGGGCTGACTCCTGGCTCTGTGCTCGGGCTGACTCCAGGACCTCTAGTGCCACCTGGTGCTCGTCAGGTGTAAATGTTGCACAGCAAGCATGGTGGGATGCCCCCTGCCTGGGACCCCCCCAATAATAAAAGGCCCAAGCAGCAGCACAGAACATTCCGGAAGGTTGTGCTGGCCGCCTTGGAGCTCCTTCATCTGAGCTGCAGGATGGAATCGGCAATGTCGCCTGTAAGGCTCAAGCTCTCCGGGTCCAGGGCAGCCCCCACCCCGCCCCCAGACCCGCCCCAGACCCGCCCCAGACCCGCCCCCAGACCCGCCCCGCCCCAGCCCGCCCCAGCCCGCCACGCCCCAGACCCGCCCCAGACCCGCCCCGGACCCGCCCCCAGCCCTACCTGGGCTTGTTCTCTTCCAGCCTGGGGCCCAGCGAGGGCTGAGTGGGAGATGGGGCAAGCCCGGCCCCGACCTCCCCCGGCCCCTCCTCTGAGCCCCTCCTGCAGCCTGCGAGGTGCCGATAAGCTGGGCCCGGCACGCAGCAGCCGGGAACTTCGAGGGCTGTCTGTGGCCCAACAGCGCCCACAGCAGGACGGAAGGGCCACTCGCGGGGCCCCCTCTGTCCAGGGCACCTGTGGGAGCAGGGGAGTGAGACCCCGGCCTCCCAGGAGCCCTTTGCTGAACAGCATCTTTCTGTTTCTCTTGCACTTGTCCCCTAAGGCCTTTTCCTAAGCAAGGGAACGAGAGCACCTCGAAGGAGGGGGCCATGAGAGCTGGACCTGAAGGGCAGTGGCGTCCTCGCTGGAGCGGGTGCAACCGAGAAGGGACAAAGAGAAACTCAGTTGCACCCAAAGAGCCACAGCACAGGGGAGGCGTCTGCCTTGGCGCTCGGCGGACCCGGGCTCGATCCCGGCATCCCATAGGGTCCCGAGCACCACCAGGGGTAAAATTCCTGAGTGCAGAGCCAGGAGCTACCCCTGAGCACTGTCGGGTGTGACCCAAAAAGCAAAAATAAAAACCAACAGACCAGCAGGCACATGATTAAGCCCGTCACGCCGTGCACCGGCCGTGCATTCTCGGACAGACTTAGCTAAACCTGCACTCCCGAGCAGAAGGCAGCCCAGCACGCCAGGCGTCTGTGGCCTGCACCCCGCATGGGCTGGGCCTGCCCCGCACTCCTGACGCCGCGCTCCTTGGCGCCAGTTTGAAGGGAGGCGACGGACAGCCGGACACCCCGCCCTGGCCCTCTTCTCCCGCATTTCAGGGCTGGAAGGACAGAGTGGGCGGCAGGTGGGTCGGCAGCTGAGGCCGGAAGGTGAGGCGGGTGCCAGGGGGCACGCACCCCGGCCGGAGCTGTCTCCCCAGACGATGCCGCACTAGCCCCACGGAGAAGCAAAGCACCACCACAGCCTGGGCGGCCCGGGCCGACACCTCCGGGGAAGGGTGCACTCTGAAAGGGGCGCGAGGCTAACCCGGGCTCCGCGGCCCTCAGAAGCTCCCTGGGGAAGCCGTTTTCTGAGCCGTCAGGTCTCAGGACCCTACAGCCTCGGCTCGCAGCCTGCGGCACCATCTCTTTACACAGGGCGCCCGTCGGCACTCCCAGATTACCCCTCAGGCACTGGAGGGGGTAAGAACACAGGTCGGGGGCAGGGGTGGGCTGGTCTGGACCCCCAAAGCAGCGAGACCACTCAGCCATTACTGTTACGCTCTGCTGTTTTGATTCTGCTAAACTCTGGCAGACAGGTGATGCACCTTTTTCTGGTGTTAGTTTGGGCCACACCCAGCAGTGCTCAGGGGCTCCTCCTGGCTCTGCACTCAGGAATTACTCCTGGTGGTGCTCGGGGAACCTATGGGATGCCGGGGGTAGAACCGGGGTTGGCCGCGTGCCAGGCAAATGTCCTCCCCACTGGACTGTTGCTGCCCCTGAAGTCATAAGCCCCGTCTGCAACGGAGTTAAACAGAGGCCAGCACTGGCCGCGGCCCGGCCTTATCACGGCCCAGGACCGCAGCGTCTCCCCTAACGGAATCGCCGGACTCCTCCCGGCCACCCCGCCCACCATCGCCACAAAGGTGACCCCATAGATTAGCTCCGAACTGTTAATTCCCAGAGAGGAACCACCCTTGGGGGCCTACGCGCAGCAGAGAGGAGCTGTGGGTGTGGCGGTCCCTGCCCGCCTCTGGGCCTGGCTCTGGTTTCCTTGGCCCTGCCCTGCCGCGTCCGTTTCCTGCCAGTGGGGAAACGGGAGTGGGGTCCGCGGGTCCGCGTGTTCAGAACCTGCGGATGAGGTCTGGCCCCGACAAGCCCACAGAGCTGCAGGGCGGTCACTAGGGTGACGGTCACTAGGGTGGACGGTCACTAGGATGGACGGTCACTAGGGTGGACGGTCACTAGGGTGGATGGTCACTAGGGTGGATGGTCACTAGGGTGGACGGTCACTAGGGTGGATGGTCACTAGGGTGGATGGTCACTAGGGTGGACGGTCACTAGGGTGGACAGTCACTAGGGCAGATCGCCCACCTGCGCGGGCGGCAGGCATGAAGGCTGGGGCCTGAGTCACTCCTGAGGCCCCGCGCGGTGGCCAGTGGCCATGGTGACCCCCAGGCCCCGTGCAGTGGCCAGTGGCCGTGGTGACCCCCAGGCCCGCACAGAGGCCAGTGGCCATGGTGACCCCCAGGCCCTGTGCAGTGGCCTGTGGTCATAGTGACCCCCAGGTCTGGCGCGGTGGCCAGTGGCGTGGTGACCCCCAGGTCCCGCCAGTGCCAGTGACCGTGGTGACACCCCAGGCCCCGCACAGTGGCCAGTAGCCGTGGTGACCCCCCAAGGCCGCCCTGTGGTCAGTGACCAGGTCTCTCCCACTGTCCGCCTTTCCCTGCAGGGGCCTTCGGCCGTGCCTGGCCACGGCTCATCTATGAGATCTGGCTGCGGCAGCTGGACCCAAGCCGCCCCCAGCTCTGTGCTCGGGCGTCGCTCCTGGGGGTTCTCGGGAGACCTGAGGTCCTGGCTGGGGGGGGCTCTCCATAGGCAGAGTCTGGGCGTCCCTGCAGGGGGCTCCACGGACCCTCGGGCACTCACCCACCACCACGGGGCGCTCACCCTCCCACCAGGCCAAACCTGGGGATCTGGACCCGCCTAGCAGGGACCCCTCCCCCAGGCCCCACAGGGGTGAACCGTGCGCCCCGAGGGGGCTGATCCCACGCTCCTGGGGAAGGAGGGGCCGGGGCGGACCCTCGGCTTCTCCCCCGTCCTGAGCAACAGCTGCAGTTGGGGACCCCCATAGCTGGGCTCCACACCTCCCCTGTCCTGCGGGCAGGAAAGGGAAGCAGCAGGTGGGAGGACCCAGCCCCCGCCCCTCTGGGGGGCTACTCTGTCCCTCTCAGAAAGATCGAGTGTGGGCTGGGGGGCTGGGGCACAGCGGACCCCCTCTCCTGCTGGGGCCACGGGGTAGGGAATGAGACAATAGCCAGCAGGAGGAGCTGCCCTCTGGCCACCCCGGGCGGGACCCACCCAGGCGCCCCCAGCACCCCACTTGCTCTTATAACCACCCTTGATTGTTCTGTCTTGGGCTTTTTTTTTTTTCTTTTTGGGTCACACCCGGCGATGCTCAGGGGTTCCTCCTGGCTCTGCACTCAGGAATCACTCCTGGCGGTGCTCAGGGGACCATATGGGATGCCGGGGATTGAACCCAGGCCGGCACAGGCCAGCCACGTGCAAGGCAAACGCCCTACCCGCTGGGCTATCTCTCCGGCCCTGTCTTGGGCTTTCTGATTGGTTGGTTTGGGGCCACCCTCGGCAGTGTACAGGGCAGTTACTCCTGGCTCTGCACCCAGGGGTCACTTTGGTGGGGCTGGGGGCCATCTGTGGTGCTGGAGACGGGACCTGGTGCACCCCTGCACTGTGGCTCTGCACCCCCTTAATTATTCTGGTGAGGTGGCAGGAAGGCAAACAGGAAACAGCTCGAGGGTCGTTCCGGGCCACACCGCCAGGCAGGGGAAAGGTCTGTGGGGTCCAAAGGGGCCGTTTGTTTCTTAAGTGACCCCTGGTGTTAGGACCCTGAGGAGCCAGGCATTGGCAGGCTATAATTAGCTAAAAGAATCAAAGGAAACTTCTCAGCCGCACCAGCGCCCTCCCCCACTGCAAGCTGCTTCCTCTGGCCCGACAGGAAACACCCAGAGATTTCCAGAACTTTCCAGTCTCCACTTCCTCAGGCGGATCCGCAGACAGAACAGGCAAACGTGCCCACGGCCCAGACCCTCCGCTTTCTGGAGGACCCTGAGGGATCCCCACGAACCACATGGAAGGGTCTCGGCCAGTCTGTCTCTGCGCAGTTCCTCACGCTGGGACCCCACCCCAGCTTCCCTGTCTCCACGCTGGTTCTGGGGTCAGGACGCCAGAGAAGCCGCCAGAGAAGCCGCCAGGACTGACAGAGAACGTCAGGAGTCTGGGGGCTGGAGCCACAGCACAGCGGCACGCGGCAGACACGGGTTCGATCTCCGGCATCCCATAGGGTCCTCCAGCACCGCCGGGAGTAATTCCTCAATGCAGAGCCAGGAGGAACCCCTGAGCCTTGCTGGGAGTGACCCAAAAAAAGAAGATGTTAATTGACTGTAAATGGGTGAAAGCCGGGAAGCCGCCCTGCCTCAGGGGCACAGCCGGACAGACTCAGCGTCTGTGGGCGTGAGTCCAGCCCAGGGTCGCCGCAGGCACGGGCACCGGACTAGCCTCTAGAGGAGGTTGGAGCACGTGGCCATGAGTGTCCTGATGGCTCCCGGCTGCCGCCAAAGGAAGGGAGGAAAGTATAAAATGCTCTGGTGGGCGGGAGCGATAGCCCAGCGGGGAGGGCGTTTGCCTTGCACGCAGCCAGCCCATGCCGGCCGGGTTCCATCCCCGGCATCCTATATGGTCTCCCGAGCACCGCCAGGAGCAATTCCTGAGTGCAGAGCCAGGAGAACCCCCTGAGCATTGCCGGGTGTGCAAAAAAAAAAAAAAATTAAAACACTCTGAAAACCAGATCCGTATAACAAGCAGCGCTGGGGGGGGGCTTCCAGCTTCCTTCCTCTGAAAGGAGGCCCGCTGTGACACTGGTCACGCTGGTCACGGCCCGGGGCAGCCCCAGGCTACCCGTGGTCATCCCGGCTTCCTGCCCCAGGGCGGCTGCAGCAGAGTGGGTCTGGCCAGCTCCCTGCGGCCCCAGGACCCTCCACGGTCAGCTCTGGACGACCAGATCAGGGTTCTGGGAAGTGCCCTGAATGTTGGCATCCCGCGGGATATGGGGGTCCCGCTCCCAGACCCCCCGAGGCCTCCAGCACACCAGGCCGTGGGCGTCCCATGAGCTTCGCCGGGGGACTCCCGGTTTCCAGCCCTGCACACACCTGTTCTGCCCCCCGATCCCGCCCACCTTCAAGCAAGGAGACCAAAGCACAGGCCGGGCGGCTCCAGCTCATTTAGGGAGGGGCTACTTAGGAGGGCTGCCAACCACGGTCTGGGGTCCCGGCAGCCTCCACCGCCCCTCAGACCCGCAGCAAGGGCGCCGAGTCCAGCCCGTTCCTGCACCTGTGCCCATCTGAACATCTGGCCCCTCTGTTGCGGGAGGCCCCTGCCCATGCTCAAGGGCAGACCCCCAGGCCTCATGGGGGGTCCCTGGTGCGAGGGAAGGAACCAGACAGACCCTCGGTTTCTGAGACAGCCCATGTGCATGGAGCGGGACTAGACAGCCGGCGTGGCGTGTGCGCGCGTGTGCTGGCGTGTGTGCGTGCGCAGGTGTGTGCGTGTGCGGTGGGGCCTGTGGAAACTGAGCTCCAGAAGCTGGGCGGAGCGATAGCCTAGCGGGTAGGATGTTTGCCTTGCACGCGGCCGGCCTGTGCCGGCCCGGGTTTGATCCCCGGCATCCCATATGATCCCCGAGCACCGCCAGGAGTAACCCCTGAGCATTGCCGGGTGTGACCCAAAAAAGCAAAAAAAAAAAAAAACAAAAAAAACAGGCGACACACACTGGGCACCAGCTCAGAAGCTGCTGAGTATGTGGCTGCTCCGCCACGGCACCCGCCACTGTACCTGCCACGACACCCGCCACTGTACCTGCCACGACACCCGCCACTGTACCTGCCGGCAAACCCGCCACTGTACCTGCCACGGCACCCACCACGACACCCGCCACGGCACCCGCCACTGTACCTGCCACGGCACCCGCCACTGTACCTGCCACGACACCCGCCACTGTACCTGCCACGACACCCGCCACTGTACCTGCCACGGCACCCACCACGACACCCGCCACTGTACCTGCCACGGCACCCGCCACTGTACCTGCCACTGTACCCGCCACGGCACCACGGCACCTGCCAGTGCCTGAGAGCTTGTAACTGCACCTGCTCGTCCACCTGGCCCAGCACCTGCCCCAGCTGCCCGGGTCACTCTCCAGAAGGCAGCAGTCAGGAGGGCTTTATCCAGCCCTGCTGACGGTTCGTGGGCGACCCCTGAGGTACTGACTGTCCCTGACTGTCCCTCCAGGCCTGGGGCCAGCAGGAATCGAGCCTTTGGGGGAGGGGCAGCTCTCCTCCCCTCCCCCCCAGCCCCAGGAGCGACACAGGTTCGGGTAAAGGTGCCCGGAGCTGCCCCCTGCTGGAACCTGACTGCAGAGAGGCCCAGGGTCTCTGCCCCGCTGCTGACCGCCGGCGCGGGCACCTGCTCGGCTCGGGGCTCGGCACCGACCCAGGGTGCCCCCAGCCCCCTGCCCGGGCAGTGCAGCCTCGAGCGGGCAGGTC
Source organism: Cryptotis parvus (assembly GCA_021461705.1). Taxonomy (NCBI): domain Eukaryota; kingdom Metazoa; phylum Chordata; class Mammalia; order Eulipotyphla; family Soricidae; genus Cryptotis; species Cryptotis parvus. The sequence continues at coordinate 1,731 of JAJIBD010006760.1, read as the reverse complement.
CAGGCCTGCGGTGACCCAACTGCGGTTCTAAAGGCACCGGGTCCCGCCGCTCGCAGGAGCTGGGGAGGTTAGCAGCGGTGTGAGACCCCCAGGAGACACTCACACACACAGACACACAGAGACACACACAGAGACACACACAGAGACACACACAGAGACACACACACACACAGACACACAGACACACACACACACACACACACACACACACACACACACACACACACACACTCCACCGCTTCCACCCGCAGGCCGGGAATAAAAATGAAACTCCGCAGCTGGGCGGCGGCCGCGCCTCTGGGACCCGCCGGGCTGGAGCCCGCGGCGCGTGTCCAGTAACTGCTGGGACGCGGGGACACGCGGGCGCCTGTCCAGTGACTGCCCGGACACGGGTCACGCGGGCCAGGCTGCCCTCGGGGCGCAGGGAGGACGCGGCGGCCCCTGGACACCCGCGGGGCCTGCAGGGAGCGCTGGGGCAGCGAAAAGGGCGCGGGCGCCGGTGTCCAGGGCCGCGGGTGCCCAGGGCCGCGGGTGCCCAGGGCCGCGCGGCGCGCACTCACCCTCCCGGGCCTTCTTCCTGCGGGCCAGCGTGCCGCCCAGCTTGCCCAGGAACGACTCGTCCTTCTTCATCCTGCGACGCGCCGCCGAGGACATGGGCCGAGGGGACAGACCGGGCGCAGCTCTGGAGCCGCCGTGAACGCCGCTGCCCGGGAGGGCCAGAGGGCGCCGCCCGCGCCCGCCCCCGGCTGCAGGCGGCCACCAAGCGCCCGGCCGGTCCACTCAGGCCACCAGCGCGGACCAGTCTGTCCCGCTGGACCCTGCCGGCCTCACGCTGCGCACCCAGAAAAGGCAGTGGACCGGGGCCGGACTGCGGGCGGCCCAGGCTGCCGGCTTATTCTTTTATTTGCCCCCAAATTGACCCACAACCACCGGTGGGGCTCATGGGACATTCCCGCCTCGTGCCGGCCAGGCGATGCTCACGGAAGCCGCAAGACCACTGGCACCGTGGCATGTGGCCATTTCCACATGCCCTGCTGGGATGGAGCAGGTGTTCAGGGGAGCAGAGGGGACAGTGGGGTGTGGCCAGCACCAGGCGCTGAGGAAGGCGCCCAGGAACCTTGTGTCTGTCCGAGCAGATTGCAGGGGTGCCGCCCAGACCTGGGAGGGGGAGCTGAGGCTGTCCCCCTGCATCCACACTCGGGGACCCTGAGGGTGGAAGGGCTCCCCCTTTTGCCCAGCACGCCCTGAGGTCTCCAGCCCCGGCAAACCCTGGCCGGGCTGCAGGCACCGAGCAGCTGGGACCCCGGGGCTGGGGCGGGAGCAACAGCACAGCAGGGGGGCATTGGCCTTACACGCTGCCCACCCAGGTTTGACCCCGGCATCCCATCGGGTCCCCCAGCACCACCAGGTGTAATTCCTGAGCCAAGAGCCAGGGAGAAACCCCTGGGCATCACAGGGTGGGCCCAAAATACAAAAAAAATAAATAAATAAAAAGACAAAGGGTCACAGCAGAGAGGCCCTTGCCGAGGGTAGAGGCCGCCGGGCTCTCTTGGGCGCTTCCTGCTGCGTTATGCTGTGTTCTGCTGTTTATGGCCAAACGACACGGCCACTCTTGGTGTCCACTGACTCTAAAACAAGAACTAACACCTGATCGGAACCTTTCCAAACCGTGATCCAAAATAGCAACCCCACATGCAACCCCGAACATCCCAGAACATTCAGGGCTCAGGG